>JAGKTI010032678.1:0-11850 GCA_018397915.1 Birgus latro
GAATGGCTGGTTAGGGTGGTTATGGCCATGTACATGGGTGCTCGCACACAGGTAAGAGTGAATGGAGCTTTGAGTGATGAGTTTTCCGTGACTGTTGGTATGCATCAGGGGTCAGTTTTGAGTCCCTTGTTGTTTTTCATGGTACTTGAAGCCCTCTCACGTGACTTCAGAGAGGGACTCCCATGGGAGATGCTATATGCTGATGATTTGGTGTTGATTGCAGAGAATGAAAAGGAGGCGGAGGAAACATTTAAGAAGTGGAGAGATGGTATGGGGTACAAGGGCTTAAGGGTAAATACAGATAAAACAAAAGTGATGATATCTAGGGTTGGTGGCGGTACAATCAGAGGAGAGGGAGAGTGGCCATGTGCAGTTTGCCACAAGGGTGTGGGAAGCAGTTCCATCTTGTGTAGTGTTTGTGATAAGTGGTATTAGAGGTAGACTGCGAGATGATGCTGATTTCATGTGTGCGGCATGTCGGGGAGAGCAGGTGGAGATTGTTAGGCGTGAAAGGGTTGAACTTGCAGGTGAGTCTCTTGAGTGTGTGGAGGAGTTTCGTTATTTGGGAGACATGTTATGTGCCGGAGGTGGGGCTGGAGTTAGCTCGGTTGCTAGGGTGAGAAGTGGTTGGAAGAAGTTCAGGGAGCTGTTGCCTCCTGACATTGAGAGGACTCTCCTTACATGCTAAGGGGTCTTTGTATGCAGCATGTGTTAGGAGTGTGATGCTGTTTGGCAGTGAGGCCTGGGCAGTAAAGGAAGAGGATATTCGCAGGTTTAAACGTACAGAAATGACAATGATTAGGTGGATGTGCAGTGCGTCCCTGCGTGCAAGGCCTGGGGGGGCTGGGTTTACGATAGAAGAGTTGAGAGGTAGGATGGGACTGGAGTGTATTGGTGTTGTGATGAGGAGAGGTAGGCTGAGGTGGTTTGGACATGTGGAGAGGATGGGGGATGATAATTGGGTACAGAGGGTGAGAGGTGTTAATATTGGGGGAGGGGTTGGGAGGGGTAGACCGAGAAAGACATGGGACGAGGTCATTAAGTGTGACTTAAGGGTTAAGGGATTGAACAGGGAGGCTGCCAGGGATCGAGCAGCGTGGAGAGCCGCCATTAGGTGACCAAGACCGACGCATGCACGCATGTTGGAGCCTTCAAAAATGAAACGAAACAAAACAAAACGATAAAGAAGTCTCATTTTTAAGGAATTTCTTTTACCATAATGGTTACAGTTTCCGCCTGTTTGATAAACAAGTTGATAATTTTGTTAATCGTAAACACCAGGAAACAACGAGTCCCCACTGTCAACAAAGAGATGGTTTACTTCTGCATTCCATACCTTGGTGACACCTCTATGCTGATGCAACAATCAGTAGATGAGAAACAATGTAAATTTTTTCATAATAGAGAATTCAAATTCATCCCTATGAACTCATTTAAAATTAGCTGCTACTTTCATTTTATAGGTTGTATGCTAGCTGACATGCGATTGTCGATTGTCTATCTTTTTACCTGCCCCCGATGCCAAGCGGGGTATGTGGGTAGCACGATTCACTCACTTAAAATCCGAATTGACGAGCACCTATACTCTGTTTTTTTTATTGAGGCGAAGATGCACTTGACAGGTTGGTGATAATTGGCTGAATGCAACATGTCCAAATAATATTTTCTAACCCAAATTTCCCCCTCAGATATATGTTGTCAACTAATAATGCTAACGAGTAAAGAGATCATGAAATAATGTTCCATTCAGCCAATCATCACCAACCTGTCAAGTCGTCTTTGGCTTGATAAAAAACACTGAGTGGTCAGTCTGCCAGAACGGGTCTCCCACTGCACAGTCCACCTTATTCAGCAGTGCAGGAACATTGTAAGTCCTGTAATATTGTACCTAGCAGAATTCACTTCAGTATCCTTGACTCTTGCCGCAATGAAAACCTAAGGCTGGTAGTATTAAACAACCTCTTCCCCTTCTCGTGAAGCAACTTCGTGAAGAGGCCCTTCCCAGTTTGGTACCTTTAAATTCTGGCCAAGAAGCCTCTTCGAGGAAGGAGACTACAGAAGGGTTGGTATGCTGCAGAGGTGCTCTCTGGGAGAGAAAGCGTGAGATTGGTACGCCGGAGGAGCACAAGTTTGCCGTTATTTGTTTTATGTTTACTCTCTCGTGTGATATACTGTATTGCGAAAATAATATGCTAAATCTGATAAACAACGTCTCCGAATCAGTCCAATGGCAGGAAATAGTTTTAACACTTGATACTTTAATACTTGAGAGAGATCCAACGGTGGTTAGGATTACGGCAGCTAGAATTTAGCGGTTTTGTTTGGTGGTTCAGTTAGGTTAGAAATCAGTTGGGTTAAGTCAGGTCAGGTTATCTAACAGACTTGTACACCATCCCACTTTTTATTACCGTCTTCAGATAGGTAAGCACATGGTATAATTTATGGCCGTGAATAGGATTACGGCAGTTAGAATTTAGCGGTCACATCCGTATTCCTAACCATGGTTAGGATTAGGGCAGCTAGAATTTAACTGTTTTGTTTGGTGGTTCAGTTAAGTTAGAAATAGGTTAGGTTAGATCAGGCCAGTTTAGGTCATGTTAGGTTAATACTGCTACAGTTCAGCTTAAGTTGCTAGAATTTAGCAGTTATGCTTGGTTTATCAGTTATGTTAGAAATATCTTGGGTTAGGTTATTTAGGTTAAGTTATGGGTACCGTAAAAAGGAAGTGATTAGGATTGCAACAGCTAGAATTTAGCCGCGATGGCAGTAATCTAACCACGGCCTTAAATTATACCACGTGCTTGCCTTTCTGAAGACAGTACTGAGAAGTGGAATGGTGTACAAGTCTGTTAGCTAAAGCGCTCTTGGAAATAAGCAGTGAAGTTGCCTGGATCACCACAGTGTGAGACACAGGTAACCTGGGAAAGGTAGAAGTCAAGTGTATGTAGCAGTAATTTCATCATAAACGTATAACATCAGTCTCCTAAAACTCTATAAATAAAGATAGTATCACACAAAAGAAATGATAACAAACATTTTTAAAAATTGCAAATGCATTTCGTGAATGTTAAGGTACTAACTACTTACGTGAAGATGGTATCCGTATAAAAAAAAGATACGAAGATATTCGGGAAGAGGCGGGTGATGCTCCTGATCATATTCCAGTACTTTTAACTCCGAGTGACCTCTTTGCACGCCGTACGAGGAACCTTTTCGCTTTAAAACTATGGCTGGAGCGACGAAGAGGTTCCTTGTGCGAAGTGGTAGTTTAATACGACCACCCTAAGAATTTTAGAATCTCTGTATATTAAAAAACTTTAGCCGTAACTTAGTAACAGAGTATCCGCTTATCCCCTAAGTCGTGTATAAGTTACAGTCACACACAGAAAACTTTTATGGTAGACTATGTATTTGTTTAAAATATATATAAGTGTGTGTATATGGTCCACATGTGTGCATATATACACACCATATAAGTACTGTATATATGTATGTGCATCTAAATAGGTTCTTGTATGGTAAGCTAAGTATGTAATTAACATTTAGATGAATATTCAGGTTATATATTTATTTATTTTTTTACTTTACACTTTTGTATATCATTTGCATTGCTCCACTCTTAGGTCACTAAAGATGGCATGAAGATGATGTTGAAACGTTTGACAAAAAAGATTATTTTTATAACAGCCCTCATCACAGTCTTCCTACTGATGTTACGATTCCCTGGGAATATACATATATCAGATCACATCTTCCTATTCACTCATATCACTCACTGTCTTTATTTTGCATTATGCCATATTTTATTCCTTCCTTAAACTACTCCACTATCCATATGTTTTACATTATTCGTTCACACCCTCTTCATTCCACACAACTTCCAAAGCCTGCCTTACACAAACGTGAGACCTGATTCCGAAAGTCAAGATATCTTTAACTTTTAGTCATTATCTATGTTACACAGGGGATTTTCAGAGATGTTATACATACGAATTTTGCACATAGTTCACAAATATGACAAATAGAATAAAGAAATAAAGATAACTGCTATCCTACACATCAGTCAATAAGGGAAAGGCACATGAATAAACAACATCATGGATGCTGCCTGCAGCAAACAGCTAGATCTTATTTAGAATTCAATTTCATAAGACAACAAAACACTGGCAGAGGTCTAGTCCACAAAAAATGTTTAGAACACAAGTACGTACATGTAAATACAGAGTAAGATGTTTAGTGAAAACTGTACTCACTTTTTTGGCTGAAGGGCCTGGCTGATTGGTGACCACACCCTCTTGCTGGTCAGGCTGGAGTGGTGGGAGAGGAAGGCAAATTGAGACTAAGCTATGCAAGTGGCAGTGGCACAAGGCTCTCACTGCTTCCTACTCTCATCACTGTGCTCAAACTTAGGTAATCATGAACTGATACATGTCAGCTACAGTCCTACAAATAAATAAAACACAACATATTCAATCACTAAAGGCAAAGTACAGGTGTTATGTATATACACTACAGTATGTATACCAGTAATATGATGCACATGCAGCATCAAACACTATGGTGCTGATTTGAAAGCTAATATACTATTATACTGTGCTACTGCACTCAAGTATTCCTTCCAACCCTGCTCTCCTTAGCCTCTACCTATGGCAAAGTAACACACAATCTCAGACTACAATACTGGCAGAGTAGGACTGCACTGCAGCAGCTACCAACCATTACTGGATACAGTCATGGAACATGTGTAACACTGCTATAATTACAGGTTCAAGATATCAGGGTAGGAAGGAATTCCTGGCTGTAACAGTACATCATATTTTTGTGAACAACATATCTTAGAAGCTTTCATTAATAAAAGTACGAGTCTGTATAACAATGGTAAATATGATTACTCTGATTATTTTCCAGTTATTGTCCTGTCAAACTTTTGAGGTCCTAACTTTATATACAAAAGTGAATGTCAGCAGCAGGTACTTCTGCCTTCCAGTAAATATAAATACTGTAACACACAAAGATTCATTAATGCATTAATCCCAACTTGGTAACTGTCCCAGTTCTGAGCACAGTATGTGAGCAGGTGAAGGCAAGTCTCTACAGTGGGTGGTGCACAATGCTGCATCATGCTAAACACTAGCATGAGGGGAGCACTGAGGATGCTACAGCGCTGCACTGCCTCAAAAACAAAAATCAACAGTAACCACACAAACAAGTAAAATACAAAAACTGTAATGAGAATAAAACTAACAATTATAATAATAACAGGAACAAATCTACCATATGTGGTAATAAAAGCCAAAACATGCTAGACTGGACCTAAATGAATGATAAAACACCATTCATAAACTTTCCTTGAACTTGACTGAAGAGCAGTCTAAACAGATTCAAGCATATTACAGTAGAATACTGCACTGTAACATAACAGCAATGAATATTCACGAATCCATATTCCAAAACACAAAACTATCTGAAAATCAGGTTGGTATAATTCTGCAGTGATTTTTTTTCTCACAATGCTTTAAGATGCACATACCTATGGCATGACTGTGAAAAAGTACTGTATGTGAAACAATAACAGAAATAAGGAACAAAGGTGGCAAATATGAGAATATACCGTAATAATCAACACCATTACAGCAAGCCAAATGCTTACATTTAAATGGAGTGGAGAGATCCACAGCATGGTTATCATTAAGAGTATCAAACAGAAAAGAAAGAAAGCCCATACTAAATTTCTCTAAATCCTCTATTCTAAGAGACTCGTTGTTTGTAACACCAATACTGTACTTCATATCAGGAAGCTACAACTTGTGACAATATAAAAACATAAGAGGTGGGGGAAAGAATTCCCGTTAACCAATTAAGCCCTATCAACTGCACAAGCTTATACAACACACAGAGAATACTACATGGTTAGTACAAGTACTCCTCTGCTTACATAAGTTTGGTTATGCAAAAACTAATTTCAGTGATAAAAATATAATACTACGTACAGTATTCAACCTATTTAAAATGCTTGCCAAATCCTACTTTGTTAGTCAGGCACCAGGTGGCATCTGTGCACTTCCCGCCTCTCAGTTTGTCAGTACACATGCAGTTACTTTAGTAGCAGGAGGAACAAGGTTGTGTTTTTTGCTATTTTGACCCTCAGCAATTTTTAAAATGTAAGAGTACTGATGGTGGTGAGCAGCATGATGGACTTTGTTTTGTTCTTGAAGGCTCCAACATGCTTGCATGTGTTGGCCTTGGTCACCTAATGGCAGGTCTCCAAGCTGCTCGATCCCTGGCAGCTTCCCTTTATAGTCCCTTACCCCTGAAGTCACACTCAATGACCTCGTCCCAGGTCTTTTTCAGTCTACCTCTCGCTACCTTACCCCTAACATTAACACTTCTCACTTTCTGCATCCAGTTATCATCCCCCATCCTCTCCACATGCCCAAACCATCTCAATCTACCTCTCCTCGTCACAATAGGAATACACTCAAGTCCCATCCTACTTCTCAACTCTTCCATCATAAACCTAGCCCCCCCAGGCCTCGCACTCAGGGATGCACTGCACATCCAACTAATCACTGCCATTTCTGTATGTTCGAGCAAGTGAATTTCCTCTTCCTTTACTGCTCAGGTCTCACTACCATATGGAATTATACTCCTAACACGTCACGTACAAAGATACAGTACATCCCCCTAATACATGAAACGCCTAGTGCACGAGGACCTATTTTTAAATATTTTTTATTTTTTATATGTTACTAACCAGAGCACGTACGTCAACCCACACAACATGAGGCACCAAGAGAAAAACCGGTGTTTTCCGGTGTGAACCCCGATTGCGCTAACTGCCTCTCCACTACGCGCCACCCTCATCATCCGTTTCTATAATAAAGTTTGGATTCACATGAATAACGGTTATTTCACAAATGCCAAGTTGTTATACAGCAAACCAATGGAGGTGGAGGGGATGGCTGTGGGCAAGTCAGGGAAGGTGATGAGGGGAGGTTCCTCCATCTCCTCGCTACTGCTCAGATTTTCAGCAATATCCTTCACCTCTTCTTGTTTGTCTGTTTCATTCTTATCTTGTTATGGACATAATTTCCATAACAAGATGAGGACTGAAGCAGACAAACAAGAAGAGGTGAAGGAAATTGCTGAAAATGTGAGTAGTAGAGAGGAGATGGAGGATCCTCCCCTCACCACCTCCCCTGACTCGCCCACCACCATCCCCTTCACCTCCACTGCCCCACTTGATTCACCATCTGCCTCCTCCTCCACCACATCTAATTGGTGCCATTATCTGGCACCAATTAGATGTTATTGGCGAGATCCTACTGTACTGTACTGTATATGTCTTATATATTTTCCCTCAAACAGGTCAAAAAGGTCACTGAGAGAGAGGGGGGTGCTGCCCATTTGCTAATTTTCCCATTAGTTTATGAATTCCTAGTACGCGAATTCCTAGTACATGAGCACCTATGCTGCCCATATAGGCGTGTACTAGGGAGGTGTACTGTACCTTAGCACGGAGGGAGAGCCCTCTCAATGTCGGTAGAGGCAACAGCTCCCTGAACTTTTTCCAACCACTCCTCACTCCCACCTCCACCACATAACACGACTCCCAAATAACAATGCTCTTCCACACACTGAAGAGACTCACCACCAAGCTCAATCATTTCATACCTGGCAATCTCCACATGCTCTCCCTAACACACCACACACACAAAATCAGCATTATCTGGCAGTCTACCTCTAATACCACATCTCTTATGCACCCACTTATCACAGACACTGCACAAGATGGAATTACTTCCCATGTCCTTGTGGCAAATTGCACATGGCCACTCTCCCTCTTCTCTGACAGTACTGCCATCAGTCCTAGATACCATCACTTTGTTTTATATGCATTTACTAAGTCTTTGTGCCCCATACCATCTCTCCACTTCCTAAATCTTTCCTCTGCCTCCCTTTCATTCTCTGCAATCAACACCAAATCACCCGTATAAAACACCTCCCACAGGAGTCCATTTCTAAAGTCATGTGAGAGGGCTTCAAGTACCATGATAAACAACAAGGGGCTCACAATCCATCAACTTTTCAGATACTATTGCACACACAAAATCACTTCTCCCTCCACATGACACAACAAAAGAAATAAAATAAATTTAAATATGCACTTGTAACAAATCACACATAACAAACACCAATACATACATTCCCCCCCAATCATCCCTAACAGTACCACATAATTACTCTCCTCAAATACACCACATCACTAACATACCCAACATCATCCTGGGTGGTGATTTCAACGTCAAGGCATCGGCCTGCATGTCAGCAACCCTGACACAGACAGAGGGCTGGTACTACAATCCCAAACAGATAATATTTTCATCCTCAACAATCTCCATCACCATACCCATATCCCACACCAAGCCCTCTTCCACCCATCATCCCCAGACATCACCTTTTGCTCCCCAAACCTCACCCCCAAAGCTTCCAGGAGAGTGATCAAAGCCCTTGGCACTGACCACCTGCCAATCATCATCACTACCAAAACCAGAATCATCCCAACTGGCCTCAGACACACATACACTAATTATAAGCGAGCCAACTGGGAGGCCTTCACAACTGAAACAGAACAACACTTTGAAACATTAAACAGTACACCCATCACAAACGTCAACACCACTGTGCACACTTTCAATACAGTTATTCAAAATGCAGACAAAAGATAGAGGCAACAGAAAGAGACATAACTCCAACTTCACACCAGAAATTCAAGGCCTCACCAGTCAACGCACACACTAAAACATTCCCCAACACACCATACACAAAACACTGTACAACAAGTTATGGAAGACTGCATTGCACACAAACACCTGTGCCAGCAACACAACATACACTCCTTGAGAACTTTGTGGGAAAGCCCGGTTTTGGCCTTGGTCTTCCTTACGGACCCGGGGCTGTTTGGCCAGACTGCCTAAGGAACAACTACAATACTACTACTACTACAAGGGGCTCAAAACTGACCCCCTGTGCACACCAACATTCACAGAAAACTCTTCACTCAAATCTCCATTCACCCTTACCTACGTGCAAGCACCTACATACATGACCATAACCACCCTAACCAGCCACTCCTCAATCCCAAGCTTTCTCACTGCCCACTTACATAAAAATTTTATTTGCAAGAGAGCTGCAAGAACAAATTAATTATGTAAGTTGAGGAGTACTTGTAATTTCTTTCTTCCTTATCCTAAGGTAACAAACAATTAAATAGCAATGCAACAGATTAGAAAAGGGATGCAGTGGCCCCACAGTCCAGCACTTGTGTTGCAAGCACCTTTGTATCTACTATAGCAGAAATTAATTAATAATAATTATTTTGGTTTAACGCCTGGTATCCCCGAAGGGCTAAGGCGTTGCCCCTGGATAGAGGACTTTTGGGTTGAAGTGTGTAGCATTTTATGACCGGATGCCTTTCCTGATGTCTACCAGTGACCCTTAGGATGGAATTCTATACCTGAAACCTCCTTCTCCACTAATTCAGGTTTTCAAAGAAACTGAAGAGCTCTGTTATGGATCTCTCTATTCCATGCAAATGAGGGAAAGCAGGCCAGGATGCTAGAGCTAAGATGAAAGAGACCATGGAAAAGAGAAAGATGGCAGTAAAATAAAATTACCTGAGTAATGAAGGAAGCTGCAGTATCAATAAAGGGAAAATCAAAGAAAGATAAAGATCGAATATGAAAGGGAATGAAATTACACACAAGATGAAAAAAGATAAATGGAGAAGGAATGAATAACATGATAAAGAAATTAATCAACTCTTACTCCTACGCTTCTCATGGGGCAACATAGGATTGGATGATGAATGAATGAAAAAAAAATTTCGAACTCGGTGCTCATAAAGGTAAAACTAAGTAACTGTTTAGAAGTGGAAAGAAAGAACTCACCCTTGTTTGTCATTCACTTTTCACCGCTCTATGATTATTCACTAATTCTACCCATTATTCCTAACATCTACATCGTGAAGAATGACTTTTTCGTATAGTCTGTTTTTAACATAGTGTAAAACCTCATTATAACAGACTCAATATACTGGAATTCACTTTTATCGAACTCGAGGAGCCTACCAGACTATCTATCTATTGCCAGACTCCATAATCCTGTAAGGGGTGACCATTTTACTCTGAGTTATTTATTTTACAGGGAGGGGCACTAACCCTCCACCAACCCACTTGTTGACACGTAGGGAGCACGAATGGTTTGGTTATATAGTTACCAAACAGCATTGTAAATGGTTTCATGGCTTACAGGAAACCATTTGGCTTGTCACTCAATGTAAAGCCACCTGTCAAGGAAAGAAAAGCAACAAGAAGTGACAGGAAAGATGGGAGAAATAGGAAGAGAGGAGGGCAGGCACAGAAAAAGAATGATAAAGGCTAAGGAAGAAGTAGGCAGCACTACGCCAAGTGAGTAGATGATGGTCGCCACCACCTACCGTAAGTAATCCCTCTATTATTCGGACGTCCAATACTCGGATATACTCACTATTCGGATATTGTGGGCTGCCCAACCCCCAAAATGCAAAAAAATCCGAAAAAATCGATAAATATTCGATTTTTTGGGACCACGTCAGTTTGAATTTCCCGCGCGCGCCGATCCGCTCTGTTTACACTCGTGGCGCCACTATCGGTCGCCATTATCTACTCCCCTCCTCCCTCGTGAACAACTCCGAAAATGGCGGCCAAAGTGATTGCTTTTGTGGTGATACTGCTCTTCACCTTCTTCATCATGTGTGTGATGATGGCCCCGCCTCCTGAGAAGAGGAAGAAAGTGGTTCTGACTCTGGAGAAGAAGAGGCAGATATTGGACAAGGTGGATGCCGGCTGGTCAACAGGGCACATCTTACGTGAGTTCAACCTCCCTCGCTCCACCTTGTTTGTTATCAAGAAGTCCCGAGACAAACTACAGCAGTACACGGCTGATTTCACATTGAAGACCAGACGAAACGTGCAGAGGAAGGTGATGTTTACTCCTAAGTATGCAGACATCGACCGCTCCACGTTGATTTCGTATCGACAACAACGTGCTGCTGGTGTGTTGGTACGTGGAACGGAGCTAAAAGCTGCTGCTGAGAAGATCACAAGGCTCCATGGATTGTCACTAGACCACACGGGAATTTACTGTTGTGTACAGTGCAGTGAAGTGATGTTATTCCAGTTATAAAAAAAAAAACCTTGGTGAAAGTGTTGGTGAGAAGTGCTGGTGATTCTCAAGTGGAAAGGTGTGTCAGGTGCAACGTCTTCCTGTCAGAGTCTGAGATGATAGAGTGGGTTATTACATCAGGACGGCCACTTTTTGTTCGTAAGTACCCTAACTTCATGCCTAACCTGTTTTCATCATGCTGTACATGTGTTAAGAAATTACCGAAAATGTTAATCATAATTTCCTGCTTGCAATTTAATTTTTCCATCCATGGTTCTTAAGTAAAACAGCTAGAAAAAAGGTTGAAGCAGTTAATTTCATGTCCGGTCCTAACCTAACCTAACCTATGGTTACCATAAAGATTTTCATGCCTAACCTGTTTTCATCATGCTGTACATGTGTTAAAAAATTACCAGAAATGTTAATCATAATTTCCTGCTTGCTATTTAATTTTTCCATGCAAGGTTCTTAAGTAAAACAGCTAGAAAAAAGGTTGAAGCAGTGAATTTCATGTCCAGTCCTAACCTAACCTAACCTAACATTGTGTTATTCATAATTTCCTGCTTTTAATTTAATTCTTTCATGCATGGTTATTAAGTGCACCAGCTATGAAAAAGGTTGAAGCAGTGAATTTGATGTCCGGTC
>JAGKTI010032680.1:0-11849 GCA_018397915.1 Birgus latro
CTTAAGATTATACAGATTATCACATGCTTGCTGTCACGTAAGGGATAATGCTAGTCCTGATATCCGACACTACGTTTATAAACTGTTAGGTAACGCTAGATACGGGGGATAATACATGTGTGAGCTACTGGTATCAGTATTTGCCAAACGCACTATGAAGGTATTCACACATGCTACATTTAATAACGAGCATTATGGTTCATGATTCGTAAGCAGTTATTGTGTTAGTATTTCACAGCATCTAGTGATTGATAATAAAAAGAGCATACAATACGAGTAAAGCAGTAATGTTACCTCGGTTGTCTTTGTGTTACATCTTTGTGTTACAACTAATAAGTTGATCTAACCTTTATTGATGTTAATATCAATTGACATGAACGTCAAAATACAAATGACTGGTAACGGGGTAAATTTTCGTACTTTCATTAAAGATTCCACTCGTCGCTCCCCTCCTCAGGTCATCTCTCACCCCTTGTGTAGTAGTCAGACAACCTCCCTAGCCTCAAACCCCCTATTCCCCCCTCAAACCTCCCTCCTTATTTCTCCCTCCCACCAGTGAATGCTTCGAACGGAGCACACTACAAGTGTTTCGAGATTAACATCTCGCCCAGTGTTGGCAGTGCAGAGTGGACCTCGCGGGAGTGTGGCCAGCTGTACCTGCACAATTTTATTGGAAAAAATGATTGACATAGTAATTTTTTGCGTATTTTTTACTTATACAAGTTGAAATGCCCAACCGGCGGAGTGACCCCGACACCACCACCCCAGAGGGAGGACATGGAGGGGTGACACCAGCCCTAGGAGAGGACCATGGACAGGTACTCAGGTGCTCTGTGCCACACTGCCCTACATCACTTGTGGCCTGATGCCCCTCTTACCCTCAACCAGACCTCCGGGAAGTGCATCGACTCTGTGCATTACCCTCCGACTGGAATGGTGCTCACCAGACTCGTGGTGGGACTGACCCTCAAATCGTTCCAAGTAGGCCCTCGGCTACAGAGTCCACCGGACCAGCAGCGAAAAAAGGAAGAGAGGCAACCAGCCCTCGTAGACCTACTAAACCCTAGGGGAGCAGTGGCGCAGTAGAGGTAAAAAGCCCTACTGTAGGAGGGAAGTCCACCGGACCTCCTCCTTACACTATCTGCCGTAGGGAGCAGGCGTCTCGGCACGTCTGACAGACGACCCTCGCCTGTACTTCTGAGGAAGGTAGTAGAGCTGACATAGAGTCCTCCAGACCTACAAGGGGAGGGACCACTAGTCGTCCCCCAGCTGCAACTTTCCCCCAGAAGCAGGAGAGCAGTAGAGTCCACAGGACCTACAGCATGAGCCCAGAAGTCCATCGGACTTCCTCCTCCTGCTGTCCCTGGGATAAGCAGTCCCCCGACAGCGTCCTCCGGACCTGTCAGACTGAGGGAGAGTCCTCCAGACCTCCTTCACCCACTCACTCGGGAGGAAGCCTGGGCAGAGTCCTCTGGACCTGCCAGGCAGGAAGAGGGTCCTCCAGACCTCCTCCCTCTGCCCAGGCGTGGAGTTCCGGCGGTGTCCCTCAGTCCGAGGCCCGCACCCTTACCGGGAGCACACTCCTGACGGCCCATCCTCTACGCCAGGCCGCTACCTGGATCTACCTTTATCATGACCTAACTGTGTCGCAGAGTGATAATCAACAACTGTGCCCTCCCCTAGTGATACAGAACCCGACAGTGTGTTCCCCTTACCAAAGTGTCGTGACCCCTGTGTGATAACAATATGTCACCCCCCCCCACTGTGAAACCCAGAATCTCGAGACCCAGTATGAACTCAGTGCCCATACAGAACGTAGGTGATGCCCTCCCCTGTGCTACTATACGAACTCCTGAATATTGTTATTGTGACCCACATATTGACCTCACAAATGCCGATTCTCCATTCACATATAATATTTGTGTTCATTGGTCACGACCCCTGTGTCATATACCTGTCCCCACACCGTGTTACTACCTGTATAACATTCCACCCGGGAGACATAGTGTTGTACCTGTGCTCAATTATAACGTCATGGACCCTGTGTGATATCTGTGTCTACATATATTGTAATAACCTGTGTAATATTCCAGCCGAGAGACATTGTGTTATATGCCCTGTGATTGTAACTGTTCCACATATAGAGTTGGTTTATCCACATAGTGTTGAGAGCACTGTATTTAACTATAAGGTAATATATGTTTAATACTGGTTAGTTTGTGTTTGAGCCCTATCCCTTGTATGCATACTCTACCCCGGTCTTGAACAAAAGAACCCAAGTGCTTGCCCGCCCAAGAAGTTGGACTACGAATATGCAGCAAAACACAAGTATCTAACTTTTAAAAAATTTTGACCGGAAACTTGTCTATTGTATCTTTACAGGAATGAGTCATGATCGTACTGTCCCGTGTTTTGGAACATTTTTATCATACATGTCTTTAAATTTATGAATTATTTTGGCACACACTATTTCATTCGGTAGTGCATTCCACTGATCAACTGCTCCAGTTGGGAAACCTCATATCTTTACATCTTTTTCAAGTCTATTTTTGTACAGTTTTCTAGTGTCCTGTTAATGTTACTTCCCCGGTAGGTTATATACTGTACTCACTTATATCTATTTTCTTTTTTCCTGTGATGCATTTATATGACATAAATCATGTCTCCTCTTTTCTTTCTCTCCTGTAATGTTGGTAGTGTTACATCCCCATTCCACACTGCCACAGGCTCCAACAGCAGTAGTACAGTATAGGAAGGATGTTGCCCAGTGAGTTGTTCTTCCTATGGTCAGCCTTTCAGTGTACAGCACACAAGATAAGCTCAGGTGTCATAAATAAACATTGGTTTCTTAAGTTCACTGTGTTTATTTTCCAAATAATTACACTTAATGCTTTCCAACGTCACTATTTTCACAAATACTGAAGATATACAAACCAACAACACTTCACTATTTTCACAAGTAGCGATGACATGCACTCTTCAATACCACTTCACTGTTTGTCAACAACACTTCACAATTTTCACAAGTACCGAAAATATATTGCACTGCAATGGCACTGAACTACACACAAACTGAGCTGAAAACTGACTGAACTTGCTCTAGTATCTTCCCCATCCTTATATAAACTTGCATTGCTCTAGAATGACCTACATTTCTCCACAGTTCTGGTGTATTCCCGCGGAAGCACAGCTACAACAGTTACCAACTTGGAGACATTCAAAATATGCCAGAGTTTTCTTACATTATATAACACTGTAAATTATTTAGCATACAACTTAAATGAAATTACATAATTTAACAATTACATAAATAAAACAACATAAAAAAAGGAGCACAAAAATTAATGCATAACTTACAAAACAACTGTGCTCACAAACAGCAGGGAAACAGGTGACTCTGACTCGTACCGGAACTACGGAAAACATAGGGAATCAGTGAGAAACTCCCAGACTCTCAACAGTAGATTGAATATTTCGAGTCATTCTTCATAGCTTAGGTCCCTTAAACTTTATGCCGATCTTGTCCTTTGTACCTTTTGATATCGTTCTCTTTCTTCTTCACATTGTGTCTCTGGTTGCTCACTCTATGCTGGCAACTGTTCTTTGTTTTTTTTCAATTTATGCCTGTAATTGTCCCTCGAGTTCTTTCTGTCCTTCATTCTGTGTCTATAATTGTTCTTTGAGTTCTTTCTGTCCTTCATTCTGTGTCTGTAATTGTTCTTTGAGTTCTTTCTGTCCTTCATTCTGTGTCTATAATTGTTCTCTGAGTTCTTTCTGTCCTTCATTCTGTGTCTATAATTGTTCTTTGAGTTCTTTCTGTCCTTCATTCTCTGCCTGTAGTTGTACACTTTGTGCTTGTAACTGTTCTTTAAGTTCATTCTTTGAAGCTTGTACCAGCTTCATAATTGCAGACAGAGACATCTCCTGTCCAGCTCGGGATTTTGTTTGCACACCCCCTTGCTCCATGTCAAAGCCTTGACTCACTGCAGCACTTCATCCACACTCCTGACACCAGTGTTACGTCCCCATTCCAAACTGCCACAGGCTCCAACAGCAGTAGTACAGTATAGGAAGGACGTTGCCCAGTGAGTTGTTCTTCCTATGGTCAGCCTTTCGGTGTATAGCACACAAGATCAGCTCTGGCATCGTAAAGAAACACAGACTTCTTATGTTTATGGTCTTTATTTTCCAGATAATTACACTTAATACTTTCCAACTTCACTGTTTTCACAAATACCAAAGACATACAAACCTTACTCACTGCAATTACACTTAATACTTGAGAACAACACTTCACTATTTTCACAAGTACCGATGATATACAAACGTCAGTATCACTTCACTGTCTGCCAGCAACAATTCACTATTTCCTTTCTATCTATAGCCCGACGCCCTAATCCCGCAAAGGGTGGGTTCAGACAAAACGCCTCCATGTCGCTCTGTCACCCACCATTTGCCTACCCTCCCCCCAGCTCACTCCCCCCTCCCTCATATACCTCTCAACTCCATCCCTCCACCTCATCCTCGGTCTTACCCTCCCTCCACCCCATCTGCATATACCCTCTTAGTCAGTCTTTCATTCTTCATTCTCTCCACAAGTCCAAACCACCTCAGTGTATTTCTCCTAATCTCAACCACATCCACACCACAACATTCCTTCACTTCTTCATTCATCAACCTGTCCCTCCATGTCACTCCACATGCTCCTTTCAAGTAACTCATTTCCACTGCTCTCTCTTGACTTGTTACCCTCTAGCAAGGTCCATGCCTCGCTTCCATACGTCAGGGTAGGGATCACGAAACTATCATGCAGTGACTTCTTGACTTCCATACTCACCTCCCTATTTCTCATCACCGCTATCAGTGAACCAACAACCTTCCATCCCTGCTGTTCCCTTCCAAGTATTTCATCCCCAAAACTTCCATCCTTACTCATCACACTACCCAAGTACTTGAATGCACTCTCATTCTCCATATCCTCACCATCCAACCTCACTGTGCATTCTGTGACTTCATTCCTCTAAAACACCATAACTTTACTCTTCTTACACACTGTCCAAGATTCATTCACCAGACCTTGCAATTTCCATTCATCTTTACTCAACAGTACTGTATCATCAGCAAACAACAATACCAGAATCTTCCACATCTCACCCTCATTCATTAGAGCCACTCCCACATCCACTCCCCTACCTTGCACCTCCTTTACAACCCCATCCATATATATATTAAACAGCCATGGAGACATCACACAACCCTGTTTCAGTCCCACATTCAGATCAAAGAACTCATTCAGCTCACCATCCACTCGCAGTGTGGCCCTAGCTCCTTCGTACATACTCTTCACGGCACTCAACAATTTCCCCTCCACTCCATATATTCTTAATACCTTCCACATACCTTGCCTATCTATTCTGTCATAAGCTTTCTCCAAGTCCATGAAGGCAGCATACACTTTCCTTCCTTCTTTAGATACTTCTTCACTAAACATCTTAGAACAAATATCTGATCTACACACCCTTTTCCCTTCCTAAATCCCCCTTGTTCTTCTCCAACTAACTCCTCTGTTATATGCCTAACCCTATCAATAAGTATTCTACCATATATTTTTTGTCACACTAAGAAGGCAAATACCCCTATGGTTACCAAATACTTCTCTCCCCCCTTTTCCTTTACATAAAGGAACAGTTATACCTGATTTCCAGTCATCTGGAACCCTTCCCTCTTCCCAAGCCAATCTACACAACTTCCATATCCACTTCACAACAATCTCACCCCATACTTCAGCATTTCACCACACACTCCATCAATTCCAGGGGCCTTACCCGTCTTGATCTTCTTCATTGCTTCCACTACTTCCACCCTACTGATCTCTTCCTCCCTCCTCTCACCTCTTCTTCTCCCAGCCATTCCCCAACCACTTACACTCACACTGCTCTCACTCTCTACATTCAACAAATTCTCAACGTGTTCCTTCCATCTCCTCAATTTCTCTCTCTTCTCCTCCAGCAATCTATTATTCCTATCTTTCACTCCCGTACTATATCCCCTTTCACACTGTCTTATTTTTTTTACCTCCTTCCAAAACAATTTCTTACTCTCCCTCCATTTTACACTCAGATTCCTCCCAAATTCCTCATCCACTTTCTTCTTGCTCTCCTTCACCAATCTCTTCACCTCTCTTCTCCAGCTCACATATACCTCTCTCTTCTCTCTCTCATCTTCTCCTCTACCTCTGCTCGCTAGCCATTCACTATATGCCTTCTTTTGTTCCAAAAGTACCAAAAAAATATTGCACTGCACTGAGACTGAACTACACTCAAACTGAACTGAAAACTGACTGAACTTGCTCTAGTCTCTTCCACATCCTTACATAAGCTTGCATTGTTCTAGAATAATCTATAGCCCTCCACAGTTCTGGTGTATTCCCGAAGAAGCCTGGTTAGAACAGTTACCAATTCGGAGACATCCAAAACATGCCAGAGTTTTCTTACATTATATAACACTTTAAATTATTTAGTATAAAAACTTAAATTAAAACAAATAAAACATTATAAAGAAAAACCACAAAAATTAATGCATAACTTACAAAACAACTACACTCACAAACAGAAGGCAAACTGGCAACACTGACTCATACCAGAACTACGGAAAACATCGGGAATCAGTAAGAAACTTCCAGACTACCTAACAAGAAAATCACGCTTCTCAACGCTATCCTCTCCTTAGTTCTTTGTCGTCCTGACAAAACTACATAATGTATACAAACATAATTAATCCTAGTGAAACATCTAACTATACACAAAATAGTCCTTCAACTTATCAGGTCATCTTCTATGCCGCTTCCGACGATGTCCCTACTCCTCCACGCAGTCCATTCCTCTTGGAATGTCTTGGTCCTCTTCCTGATGCACTTCTTGTCTTGGGAAACTGTCACCATCCTCTTACACATCAGCTCCTTGGTCCTCCTCAACATCCTTGGCTGTGGGTGAGTTCGATTCCACGGAGATGTCCCATTTGTACTGTCCTGGCCCATGGTACTGCCACAGACGGTTCACATGTACCACCATTGGGCGAGACTTCCTGCCCTCCCCCCCCCCCGAATCCGATACGTTATGTCTAATAGGTGGTCCAACACAGTGTAAGGCCCATCCCATGGGATCTGCAGCTTCAGTGACTGTCCATTCTTTTGCTGAGGATTGTATGACCAAATTTGGTCACCCATCCTTAAAACTCATATCACTTGCCTTGGCATCATACTTGCACTTCATCACCTCTCCTGAAAATTTAAGGGCTCCTCACACTTGATGATGTACCTCAGCCAACCTTTCCTGAAGAAGCTTTGCATAGCTGGAGATGTCTGTAGGCAGCTCTCCACCAAGTGGTCTTCCTATTAACAAGTCAACGGGCAAACGTAACTCGGCCCAGCATTCAGTTTTACAGGTGTGTAGCCCGTAGACTCATGGGATGCAGACCGATATGCCATCAACAATGCAGGTAATTTCCAGTCCCATTCCGCTTGTCCCTCTATGCAGTACTTGGCCAGTTCTTGTCCCAGGATCCAGTTAAATTTCTCCACCACCCCACCTGACTTGTGACCTTAGTGGGGTTGTCTGGGCCTTCTTGATCCCCAGTAACTTGCAGCACTCACAGAACACAGCAGACTTGAAGTTTCTACCCTGGTCTCAATGTAGCTCTTGTGGCATCCCAAAATGACAGAAAAACTGGTCAACCAACAGCTGAGCAACAGTCACATCCCCTTGATCAGGGATAGCATAAGCTTCTGGCCACTCTGTTAAGTAGTCCATGGTGACACATATATACCAGTTTCCTCTTTCAGTGAGGGGCAATGTCCACAGTGATTCTTTCCATTGGTGCACCCACTTGGTACAAATGAAGAGGGGTGCAACCACATTTCTTGGGTCCCTTCTTGGCACAACATACATCACAGGCCTTACACCACTCTTCAACATCCTAGTGCATGCCAATCCAGAAGAACCTCTGTCCCAGGTGCCCACTAGTGGTCTGGTTATGAGACTCATCCATGATTCGAGACCTCATTTCTTCAGAACCACCAGTTCCCAGCACATGCTGAGGCCATCGGATGTGTCCCACCAATGCTCCAGAAGTCCGCTGTTGCAGGGCTGAATCTAAAAACCTTTTCCAAAGATGGTAGCACTGTACTCTGCTGCAGCCACTCTGGCACTGGTTGTAAATCTTCATCCTCCATGTGCATCTTCTTCAGGTCTTCTGCATCTGATGCTGGCCCTGTCACTTCAATCCGGACATCCAAGGGTCCCCTCAGTTGTGCACGGTGCCCAGTTATGCCACACAACTGTTCTGATGACTCGGGCAGATACCGATGATGTAACACATCAGGCCTCACGAAAGTCTACTCTGAGGCTGAATCAATTACCAGAGAACGCTTCTTTCCGTCTATTCTTCTGTCTACTCACACACTGTCGATTGCAGTTCTCTTGCATTTGCTCGGTGGTGGAGCTACTTGGGAAAAGTTGGCTGGTAGTTGCCCCTTACCACCAACCTCCACTAGTTTTCCACTTTTTTCTGGTCTTCTGCAGCCTTCTTCTTATCCTCTTTTTTCTTCTTCGGACACTTAGAACTGAAGTGTCCAATCTCTACATGTCCAACACGCCTTTGGTACACTTGTACACTTCCTTGCACTGCTCTGTCCTTGCTCCTTCTTCCATTTATAACAATCGTCCTTCTTTGTCCCGGCTTCCTGCAGAACCAGTAACCTCCTCCTCCTGTTCCCTCTTCCACTTGTAGCAGTTCTCTTTTCTATGTCCTGGCTTTTCACAGTACCAGCGACGTCCTTCAAATTTTTCTGCTTCACGTACTTGCCTCTTTCTTACCTTAAATCTTGCACTACAACCTGCCTGAAAAGTGGACGTACAGAAACTGACGTAGGACTCAAATTCAAGAGCCCTGGCTAGTGCTTCTTGCATGCTTCTTGGTGTGCCTGCATCACTTGCACTTTCAAGAGCATCGATGAACTGGTCCCTCAGAAGAATAGCCAACAGGTTAGGTATGCCTTGTATACCATACTCTCCAGGTCATAAGCAAGCTGCTGTAGGGATTCTTCTTGAGTCCATACACGGCTCTGGAATCTTGCTCTGTAAACCTCAGTCTGATACGTGATCCCATATCTGTGCTCCAGCACTTCTACTAGGGACTGATTGCTGTTCCTCTCCATCACTGACATCTGGCCCAGAATTTCCATTGCAGCACCCTTAAGGCTAGTAGCTAGCTGCACTGTCCTCTGCCTATCATCCCAACCATTTTGATCAGCAAGTATCTCAAACTGTGCACGGTAAGCTTCCCAAGATACGCTACCATCAAATTCCTGAGGTTTCTTTTTAACTGGACGTCCACTATAGCCATGCACTTCACTGCTTTGGGGCCAAAAAACTGGGGCATCATACAGAAAGTCCTCATTTTTCGCTGTTTTGATGTTCCGCCAAAACGTCGCGAAACGTGAAATGACGAAGTGTGAAGTTAAGAATCAATGGGAAAAATAGATGGGCGTTCCAGTGGGACAGCTACCTTACCCTATCAAAGTCCTATAACACCAGACAGGCCCTACCTAAAATTAAATATGGAATGTTTACTAGTTGCTTATACAGCCTAACACAATAAACATGTACCTGAAATGACATTAGAACTGTTATAAAGAGCTGCAACACCAAAAATCCTTACCAGAAATAAAGTAAAAACTGGCATGAGTGGCAGGTGAACGTGTCTTGAGGGTGGATGGGCTAGTTACTAGGTGACATGGGTCTCTCTGGGGAAGCCCAATCACCTAAGCTGAAGCCTTCGAAGCCGAATTCAGGCTCCAGCAACTCCACTTCCCCTCTGTCCACTTATCCTCCTTCAACCTCCTCTCTTGTCACATCTAAGTTTTGCATAATAGCAGCCACATTCTGTGTCACATTAAAAAATAGTGTGATCCTGGCTTGTCTCTGCTCCAGTAGGTTTCTGTTGTAGACTGCCATCACTTGAGACTTCAGATTATTCAAGGTGGATAGGATCTGGGTAGCCTCAGGAATAGTCCCGGTGTATGTCTCGAAGGTTGTTGCCATGTCAGTTATGGTGGACAGGCTGTGGGACAATTTCTGGGTGGTCATCTCCTGTGCAGTGTGATCTGGCCTTTCATTCTCTTCACTAGAGTTCATCTCTTCCTCTGTTATGTCAACCACACCTGAGTCTAGGTCATAGTGTGTCAAGTGTTGTCTTACAGCCATTACGTCCACCTCTGCTGTGTTTAGGCTTGTGTGTCTGATCACTTCCACAGTTGCCACCAGAGTGCCATCTTCCTTCTGCCGCTCACCTTCCATAGTCAGGTGAGGGAAAAGTTTCTTCCACCCGTGTGCTATAGTGGCTGGGGATTTTTTTCCCCAGCATTCGACCATGATATCCACAGCATTTTTTATGTTGAAGTCCTTCCAAAACTGACCTACTGTCTTGCCAGGTCAAAAATGGGCAGGTGGTGGTGGGGGTGTGGTTATGCTAGGAGACTGGTCTGGCCTTGAGGATGGGCCCACTCTGGGCTCCTATAGACTACTTTGTGACTGTTCTGGCCTGGGAGACAGTGCTGCGGGTGTGCAGTGTTGGTCGTCACAGCTGTCAGAATCTTCCTCCTCTTCCTGAATCTGCTCCAAAATTGCACTGTCACATGTCTTTCCTGGGCCTGGCATGCACCGTAGAGTAGAACATATTCTTAACACTGGCGATGATCTCTTGGTCTAGTGGTTGGAGTTTTGAAGTTGTGTTGGGTGGTAAGAAAACAACCTGGACGTCTGGGTGACAGTCGACAAGATATCTGGCATGTGACCTTGCATTATCCATAAAAAGGACAACCTTAAATGCCAGATTCATTTTCCTGCAGTGCATCTGTGTGTCGGGAAGGAAGTACCAGTCAAACCACTTGTGTGACAAACTCTCGACCAAGTAGCCTCGCAGTGCGACCTCCCAGTAAACGTTAGGTTGTTCATGTTACAGTGTCGGTAGGGCCATGGTTTATGGAACTTGTGAATTATTAGTGGCTTCATCTTGAGTGAGCCGGAAGCTTTGCACGTAAGACGTGAGCCGCTCTCTGTTCATCTTCGTGCCGGTTGCCTGCTTCTGTCCCTTCGTCACGTATGTGAATCTTGCTGACCGCTTCCAGAAGAAACCAGTTTCACCACAATTATACACCTGGTGCCATGAATACCCACCCTCCTCAATAATCTTGTGTGCCTCCTCTGGAAACCTTGCAGTCGCATTAATGTCAGCAGATGCAGCCTCACCATAGTATGCGGTGTACCTCACCTTGCACCTTTTCTTAAACCTGAAGAGCCACCCTGACGAAGCTCTGAACACGGGTGGCAGGTTTATATTCTTCTTGCGGAAAACTGCTTTGGATATCCTAATTGCCTCGTCCTTGATTGTCCTGGTAGAGATGCTCACACCCACCCAGCTCCTGCTGCCAAGCCAGCAGACAAGGTATCCCTCTGTTATGGCCATTAAATGTCTTATCACAGACAATCCCACAATTACGGTCTAGCTGGATGGGAAGAACTTGGTCCAGATCGTAACCTTTGGAAAATTATTAGCATAAATACACATGCATGCAAAGCAGCCTAAAATCTACTGTTCATTTTGTTTCATTTCGTTTTTGAAGGCTCCAATATGCTTGCATGTGTCGGCCTTGGTCACCTAATGGCGGCTCTCCACGCTGCTCGATCTCTGGCAGCTTCCCTATTCAGTCCCTTAACCCTTAAGTCACATTTAATGACCTCGTCCCATGTCTTTCTCGGTCTACCCCTCCCAACCCCTCCCCCCATATTACC
>JAGKTI010032681.1:0-11849 GCA_018397915.1 Birgus latro
CCTCACGCCTCGCACTTACGACCACTTCTTTCTACATTACCCCTCACACCTTCCTTCCTTCTCTCCTTACTCCCTACCTCACCCCTCACCCCTCCTGCCCTTCCCGCCTGAGGAACACGTGTCATTATTACCCGTGGTGCAATTTACGTGTGATAAATGACGATCTGGTGCGTTCATTACCCACACTCCCAGGGCTAAAATGGCGACTGGTTCACATTTCACTCACACTAACTTAACCCGACCCCCAAACACACCACCCAGGGGCAGGGGAAGAGGGGTGGGGCCGGGGGAGGGGGGGCAAGGGGCGCGGAGGGGGTGGGATACGAGATGGGTGCAGGAGAGGTGGGGGGACAGGGAGGGGGTACGGGGCGGTGGGGAGGGGGCGCTGGACTAGGGGGAGGGGGGGATAAAGGACGGACGAGAGAATTTGGGATGAGGGGAATTCGGGAAGGAGATCAGGAAGAAAGTAGGGGGATAAATATTGCTGTTTACACTCCTGTTAGCTATTTCATTACGCACCGTTATCGTACAAATCAATAAGCGTGTAATTAAGGTCCACTGTTTTAGTCTCTACTCTGTACACTTGAAATTGGTCTGATATTGTCATTTCTTCACACTGACCGCTGACCTATAAGAGAGAGAAAGAGAGAGAGAGTACAAAGGAGTACAAAGGAAGGCAAACAGCAACGGACCTTATGGTCCTTTTGAGGCTGTTTGTTATAGAGTAGACTATGACTACAAGATCTAACTCTACATGCCGAAGGATAAGGATAGTAGGCTCCTCCCACCTCCAAACCCTCCAGTTAAAACTGGCAAGAAAAAGTGAGAAAAACCACCATGCAGCATGGAAAAATTGACATGGAAATTTCATAAGAAAGACTGAAAAGGAAAAGCTATATTCTATAATACATTATCTATAAGCTACCAGTATGAATAACCTGAAAGAGAAAGTAGTAAAGTACAATGAAGAATCAAACAAATAAATAACGCATGACACTATGTATGGGTACGCTGAGTTAACGGGGCATCTGCGGGCACAGCGTGGAAATTGCGCAGTGCACAGTGTGGATGTTCAATCCGACTACAGGAGTGTCATTAATGCGAATAATCTGTTACACTCTTCCCTTCTATTACGACCTACAACAATCAGTGTTATATCCAGGTCCCCAAATGGACTACTGGGTGAACAGGTAGAACAAAAAAAAAAAAAAGTCAATACGGTAATCCCGTGGTCTCAGTTGGACTCTGTGGGAATTCAAAAGTCACATACACGTAAATATAGAGATCCTGTGGTCTCAGTTGGACTCTGCAGGAAGAAATGTAAAACTTTATTACCGTGCATATATTTGCATTTAATAAATTGATCCAGGCTCTAAAAAAATTAAATAATATAAAGATTTATACATACAGAAGTGTTTTATTCGGGATTAAACATATATTAAGCTGGGGGTTAGATGACAAATATTTATCCAGGCGACCTTTAAAGCTTAGTACTGAATTACAATTTACTACATTGAGGGGTAATTTATTCCATATATTTACAACTCTATTGAAGAAGAAATGCTTAGCTTCATGCGACTGGAATCATTTGCCAATTATTTTATGCCCATTGCCTCTAGCATAATTCGAGTGATCAACTGTGAAGTATTTATCGACACCCATGTTATCATGTCCTTTGAATGTTTTGAATACTTAAATTAAATCTCCTCGTATCCTCCGTTTAGTTAGGGTAAAGANTGCTTCTGTACATTGTTTGCTTGGTTTCAAATCGTCTGTTATTGTCTTTTTCGTGGTTTACCCTATCAAGTTGGACGTTATTCATGCTATAACTAGCTCTTACATTTTTACTGCCATTATTAAGCACTTTGCATTTATTAATATTAAAATTCATTTGCCAGACTTGGGCCCAGTTAAACAGCTGATCAAGATCTCTCTGAATTGCTTGCCTTTGCAGTACTGTATCTGCTCTGTTACTTATTTTGGTATCATCAGCAAGTTTTGAAATCTTACAACACAATCTATCATCAATATCATTTACATATACTGTATTAAGAAAAGAATTGGACCAAACACGGAACTCTGTGGCACTCCACTTGTAACACTTATCCAGTCTGACTCTTTTCCATTTATTACAACTCTGCTTTCGTCCGGTGAGCCAATCTTCTACCCAACTGAGAACATTGCCGCTGAAACCATGTGCCTTTAGCTTCTGAAGGAGTCTTTTGTGTGGAACTTTGTCAAAGGCCTTTTGAAAATCTAGGTAGACCACATCAACAGATTTAGTCTAGTCATACATATTCAGTATATCACTGAAAAAGTCCAGCAGATTTGTGAGGCAAGAGCGATTATTATGAAAACGATGTTGCGAATCTTTGATGAGATTGTTTGTTTCTAAGTGCTTCACAAATTTGTCTCTGATAATAGTTTCAAGCAATTTGCAGACCACCGATGTTAAACTAATTGGGCGGTAGTTTTCTGATCGGGCTCTGTTGCCCTTCTTGAATATTGGGGTTACGTTAGCAAGCTTCCATTCATGTGGCACCTTACTGCTCTTAAGTGATAAGCTGAAATGTTCAGACAAAGGCTTTGATATTTCATTCTGTAGTTCCTTCAATACACGTGGAGATATTTTGTCTGGTCCTGGTGTTTTATTCTCTTTTAATTTGTTTATTGCAAGCAGTACGTTGCGATCGCTAACTGTGATGCCAGTGATTATGTTGCCCTCTTCAATAGGAATGGGGGAAACAGCAGGAATCGTATGTATATTTTCTGTTGTAAATACTGACGCAAAGAAGGTATTAAGAATTTTCGCCATCGTAGTTTCATCATCAGTGTGCTCTCCATTATCTGTGATTAAGGGACCGATTGTTGGAATTATTACCTTTTTGCTTCTTATGTAACTGGAAAATTCTGTGGGATTTGATTTACTGATATTTGAAATATGTGCCTCAAGGTTTTTCTTACTGCATTTAATTAGTTTTTTTGCTTTTCGTCGAAGGGCATCGTATTCATTTTTATAACTTTGACTCTTTGTGGTATTATAATTTTTACAGGCACGATTTTTTGCTTCCAGACAATATTTAATGTCGGAGTTCTTTAAGAAAATTCCAAGCGCTACTGATATCTAAAGTTTCGAAAGTGGGACGCCAGTCACCTGCACCCACAGTTGCCTTTACTTTCGTAAAATTTACTCTCTCTCACAACTGGCCCTGACACTGTCTTCACTGCATTTAATGTTAAATGTAACCATGCGATGATCACTTGTACTAAATTCTTCTCCTACAATAACGTTACTCACTACATTTTCTGATGTGGCTAAGACAAGATCTAGGATGTTAGATCCATGTGTCGGATAATTTACAAAATGATGCAAAGAACTTTCCAGCAAGTTTGTATACAGGTCTAACCCTGTGTGTGAGGATAGGGCTTCTCCCCATTTTGGGACTGGTAAGTTAAAATAACCAAATATTACAGTGCTTTGCATACAAGATATTTCGGCAATTTGATTGTAAATTTCATTATCGATGTTGAGAGGTGAGATGTGGAGGGGGGAGGGGGCTGTATGGGGGGTTCTAGAAGGAGGAACACACAATCTTAAATTCTAAAGACCTCGGCATAAATATTTTCCTAGCCTACGTTACCTAACTTAACCTAGTCACCAGTTCTAACCTAACACCCTAACTGTTCACTATCTACCGGTAACTTAACCTAATCTAAGCTACATCGGGTTAGGTTAGAGGTAAATGTGCAGTACAGTTTAACCCGTCACGTCCCGACCGATTTCCCACCTCCGATACCCCCCCGTCCCGAGAAATTTCGGACTTTTTTTTTTTTTTTGGCTCAAACCTTCACTTTTGGTGAGAAACATCAAGAATTCACAGAGAAATCGCCCTCCTAAATAGTGCTACAGGTGATGAGTCAGCCTTACGTTTTCCCTCTTTCTCAGGGTACCTGGCTAAAGAAAACGAACTATGGAAGGGTTAACTAATTCAAGCCACTTTAAATTACGTATTTATTTATTTATTTGGTACGAATTTATGTGTAGTACAAGACTATATTGGTTTTCACACATTTATATGGGCAACAGAAGCATTGTTCAGTCACCAAACACATCCACATACAGCACCTTCCTTTACGACATTACCACCTCATCACTTCTGTTTGTTTTTTGCTCTAGCTTCTTTATTTCTTTGTCCTCCACTTCAGGAATCACTTTCACCGTGAATTTCGTCATTGGGGAGACCGTGGGGCAACATGTCTTTACTGGCCAGGTCACTGCTAACAGGTGAATTGCCAAGTGTGTGGGGGGGGATGGGGGAGGGGGGTCAGGTGGGGCCAGGCAGTATCCCCACTTGAGAGCAGATAGAGGAAGGTCTCCCACATATGCCTACCAAAAATCACCCATGAAACTTGAAAACTGTGAAAATTATGACCCTTGCAATTGCGCGACATACCCGTACGTCGATGGGTCTAGCTGTGACAAAACGTTGTGACGTACCCATACGTCGACGGGATGCCTCGGGTTAAGCAGCAGAAAGACTTTAACCAATTTACTTGTTATTCCTATGTGTATTCCCTATTTTTATTTCATTTTTTTGCTGTTATAATGGTGATAAACGATTGCCTTATTTTTTTTTTTTTTTTACCAGTTCTTCTCCATGTTCTGTTTTCCCAACGCGTTTGTTTCTAGGCGAAATGGTGGACACTTACTAAAAGCCACTCAAATCTACCGAAATTCATTTGATTTTCCATGTCGGCTGGTTTGGTAAGTTGCTGTAGGTCAAATTAAGGTTAGGTTAGGCTGATTGTAAGGTTACATTATAATTTGGTTAGGCTAAGTAAGGCTAGACTAAGTTGAAATGATTGTTGGGTTGTTACAGGATTTTTTGTTGTTACTTTGTTTTGATTAGGTTCGTTTACATTAGTTATGGTTTGGCTTGGTTAGGTTAGGTTTGATTTGGTAAGGCTAAGCTCGATTTAAAAAAGTATGTAAGATAAGGCAAGTAACAACATTTGGCAGATTTGATAAGGCTTCAGTAAATCTGCCATTACGCTTGAAAAATGAACACACATAAGGAAACATGGATAAAAATTGAAAAAAAAAAATCAAGAAAGTTATTTACCACCAAAAAAATATATTAGGGGAAAAAAACACACAAACACAGGAGAAAATGGAATATTTGCCAGGTTAGGTTTGGTTAAGGCCTAAAAAAATAAATAAATCTGGCTAGCTTGTTATGTATGTAGATTTCGACTGTTACGCTGTGAACTAGACTGTCAGGTTAGAATGTACAAAAGTTCATCAGATTAGGTTAGATTAGGGTTTGCTTTAAAAAATACTTTTGTTTATTCAAATATGGCTCAGTTCCATTCACTGATGGATGTAAGGAAAATTTATGCACAAATTTTTGCAGGTTTTACCACGAAGCAGGCTCAGTATGCAAAAGTAAACAAATACAGTAAGTGAATATTCATTTCGCATGGCTGTCGAGCTAAAACACACACACACACACACACACACACACACACACACACACACGATATTAGGCAGTGGTTAGCTGTCACCATCACAGGCTGAACCATTTCAAATTAGCCTACAGTATTTTGTGATGGTCATTCTGGCTGGTTAGCATTCCCGATTCATTTAATACTGACGATAATTTTACGGTAATGGAGTACACAAAATTTTCGTCGCAAATAACTAATAATATACACAGCCTAATGTCCCAAACAATTATGGGCTGAAACTAATGCTACCTCACTGGTCACACTGAATAATCTACGCCAGGAATAAAACTTAAACTCTGAACCAACCTGCACATGTTGTGGTGATGGCGGCGGCGACAGCGATGGTGGTGGTGATAGTCGTCGTGGGAATTATTCCTAATTTCTTTCCCTCTGTCACACACACACACCACATGCACAGTACAGATATATACCAGTACGTAAAGTATCCTTTGCTCCGTAATTCATATAGTAACACTTTCACTGGCAACGTTCTTGCGTCCGTATAAACACAAATCCAACGTCGACATCCACCACACCTTGAAATGGCTGTGGGAAAGCTATTCACCAGACTTGAGCGTTTAACGTGTGTACTGGAGCCACTGATACACACTCCAAAGCACTCCACAGCTGTAGTGTTTTGTTGTAATCGCTCTTTCGATTACATCTGGCTCCCATATCCACAATTATTCCCCATATCTTGATATAAAAGCCGAGACGCCACCACACAAACAAAACTCACGTGACACTGAACACCCCTCCAATGCTGCCGCTTCTTCAGCATTGCCACGTCATCAAGTATTTAATTTTGTTATTTGACGAAGACGATTTGTGTGCTATTCCATCAGATGAATAAATTTGTCTTGCGGTAGAGAAGCCAATTATCGTTTATGTGCATTCTCAGGCTGAAAAAATATTAAACGTTTATGGCTTCACCTGCAGCCTCTTTAACCTCTCACCAGAAGCCTCGAAAACGCAATATATCTGTTACTGTTTGTGTGATACTGCGTAGTCTGTTAACTTAATGGAAGGCTGTCTAAATTTTGTATTTATATTTTTAAAAGTAACCGAATAGATATGCATTTTCCTAACGGCAGAAATCGGAAACTAAATAAGTGAATCGTGGTACGCTTGGCGGGCTTCATATTTTACCTCCCTACCGAAGCTGGGGAATCAGGCCAACTTTTCCTTATGCTAATATAACTTCCGACACTCGCTGAAAACTTTGCACCATTACCGATACCCTCATGGAAACACACAGCTCCCGGGGCACGTCGATTAATTTCTGTTGCGCTTAGGTCCCAGTCATTACTGCATTTGGATTATGGACGTATTTCGGATTCATAAAAGTCAATTGCCAGTGCGATAATGTATTTATTCTGTTTTGTGCAGCTGCACGTTTACAATTTCGGCGCCAAATCTTCCAGTGTCTCATACCTAAACTTAACAAATATTTATTGTTTAAAGTCTGCCGTTGGCTTCACATTTCAAAAAATTTGTTACTCGGGTGCCATAACATTTGTGACTACTGCGAAGATTATCCGACAATGTGTTGCTGAAATCTGACGTGATGGACGTTTTTGTTTACACTGCAAGAATGCCTACGAGGCGTACAGTACGTTGAGAGAGAGAGAGAGAGAGAGAGAGAGAGAGAGAGAGAGAGAGAGAGTACGTGGAAATGTAAAGGGAATGTTCAGAGAAGGGAAATGATTCTAAAGAAGTGAAAGGAAGAATGAGTGTGACTGTGACGAAATGGGGAGGTTAAGTACGGAGAAAGACGTAATTTTATACTAACACTTGCGAGATAAAAAAAAAAAAAAAATAGCGATAATCTAGAGGTATTCACTCATCTTTAGAAGGATTTTAGAGATTTAAGTCTTTCTACTAGAGATTATCTGGAGTTTTGTTGTAATCCGCTAATCTTAGCAATATCGACCAGTATAGATTTTGTGATTTTTTGCAAAGTTGGACTATTTTGCCAACTCTGTACCCAGCCCCAGGAAAGTACTTTTGAGAATATGCAGTGATAATAGCGGAATAAACGGAGTGGCTTAATGAATTGTAGTGATAATGAAACAATAGAATGGTTTGGTGAATGATCGTGAAGCAAGTGGAGTGGTTTGGTGAATGATAATGAAACGTGGAGTGGTTTGGTGAATGACAGAGAAACATGTGGAGTGGCTTGGTGAATGATAGTGATAGTGAAACAAGTGGAGTGGTTTGGTGAGTGACTGCTAATGACACCAGTGGAGAAAATCGGAGTGACAGTGATACTAATCCTGAAACAAGATGAGTGACCCACGGATAGTGACAGTGACTGTGGTAGAGGGAGAAGGAGTGATTCAGTGAGTGATAGTGAAACAGTAGTAAGTGATGGCGAGTACAACAAACGGAGCGAGTTAGCGATACTGACAGGGAGAGTGGAGTAAGTGGAGTGATTCAGTGAGATGGCGACAGCGGTGGGATGACACTGACACACACACAACGATGACACTACTTGCTACGAAGATGCCGGCCAGATGGCGCCAGGTTCAGACACTGGTACGGGCAGCTGGCATCACTCGACCCGGCTGTCCTTACACCCTCTGTGGGCTTTAAGGCATAATATATACCTAAGGACACACGTACGGAAGCGAACTGTTGTAACCTGGATGATGCAGTGGCCTTATTTCCCAGATCATTGGGTGAATAACCCGCCACAAGCTCAAAGGCCTCAGTTACAGAGATGAGCACAGCAGATGGGTGCTTCATGGCATCTGCCGCCTTTCTGGTGTTCTCTGTAATGCCGTGGAAAGATAATGTGGAAATCTGTGCACGGAGTTGTGTGTCAGAGGCAGGCCTCTCAAGAAGACAGCATGCTGTTTGTACTGTGAAGATGTCTGCCTATCAGTATAATTGTTTACTCATTTATCTGATTATCTATCTATATCCAGACGCCTTAATCCCGGAGATGTGGCCACGAACAAATTGACTCCATGTCACCCAGTCCTCCGCCATTAGGCTGCCCTCCCTCCATATCACACCACCCTCACTCTCTCCACCCCTTACTTCCACCTCATTCCGGTCTCCCCTACCCCTCCCCTTCCCCCTCATTCACATGTACTCTCCTAGTCAGTCTCTCATCCATTCTCTCCACATGGCCAAACCATCTCAAGGTACTTCTCACTACCCAACACATCAACACCACAACTATCCTTTACTTCCACATTTGCCTTTGTCTCCCCATGCAGCTCTATATGCTCCTATCAGCTTGCATACATTTCCACTCCAGTCACTCTTGCCTTGCGTCCTTCCAGAAAAAGTCCACGTTTCACTTCAGTACGTCAGAGTGATCGCAATACTTCCATGCTTACTTCCTGTGATGTGGTGGAGTGAGATGCATATTTATCATTTATACGTGCATGAAAATATGCATCCTTGCGTACTACGTCTCATTCAAGTATTTACTATTCCAGCGATGAGAAAGAGAGGAAGAGGAGGCGTATGGACTGGGTATCTGACGTGATAAAGGTACATAATTTTTACTTCATTTTAACAGAGATTTCACAGAGCGTCCGGGGCAATCTGAAACTTTGCCATCACTTCTTGGGGCGACTCTACCTGCTGCCTTCTCTTCTCCAGAATTATTTTATCACGTCACTGTCCCGGGTTCGCCTAGATACTGTTATAAGAACCTTTGATAAGCCTCTCAGTCTGAATGGGCCGTGGTTTTAAGGGACACTGGAAATTTCGTAACCCCACGTAATTAGCGATTTATTCTGTACAATGCAGCTCAGTATCCTCACGTACAGTCGGCATCAAACGTCCTGTCGCCTCTACTACGTTTCTCTCCATACTCATTGAAAATAAGTGTAGTGACTCTGTAGCAACTGACACTGATTACTTGATTCGGCCTCAAATCGGTGTCATGAGCGCCGTTTACAGAAGAGCCATCCCACTGGTATTCAACGTTAGTGGAGAAGGAGGCAGGAAAGGTGACATGACTTTTGAAGCCGATTGTAACTTACTGATGCAAACTACAGTACTGTATGTATTAAAACGATATAACTAGCATATAAAAGAGCATTAAGGTGCCAAATAAATTGCTAAGGGTAATATGCAAAATAAATTGCTAAGGAAACAGTGCTACGAACACTTATATGCCACCTAGAGTACGCTCCTTAGTTTTAAGAACATGGCTAATAGTTTTGTGGAATATATATGACTAGTTCTTGCCCGCAAAAATCTGTGGGACTAACTAATAACCTCTCCATCACAAAATGTTTGAAAAATACCATTAACTGCTACCAAAGGTCAACTAGTTTTTATCGGCCGCCTTTAGCACCACTGCATCTCATGAACGGCTTGAGCTATCAACAAAAAACCTTCAGGGTATCAAGACATGGCCAAAATCTTGGACTTGGCCAACAGCATACAGTACTTTGGCGGGCGATTAACATTCGGCTCCCGAATGTTTTTCTTTAATTTCCATACTGTTATTCACCCTACAGTGACCAATTCTGATCAAAAATTCGAAAAAAAAACATTTTCACATATTTTCCCGTATCGCGACTTCCGGAAATTTCACGCCATCGTGTTGGCTTGACATGCCATTTAGCCCGGTGGAAAGTACCGAAGTCAAATGTGATCAGTTTTTCTTTGCAACACGTTACAGAGAAAACCGCAAAAGCAATAAAGCTGTAACTTTCCAGGTATACAGCTGTGGCCCCTCTTATGATCTGGAAGGATTATGGTTACAGTTAAACACACAATTAGCCAGTTATTGAGACAAACGGAAAATTTCTCATGCGTTCTTCGACACCTTTGTTTTCAGATCTTGCCGATATTACACAAGAAGTTACTTTAGGGTATTCAGACCTTGTTTATATTACACGTACCTTAAAGTGCCGAAACTACATTAAGAATAGATAACTGCTTATTACTGTTTTACCCCAATTTTCCTTAAAACCGCATAAAATAACAATGATAATATTATACGAAATAATAATAATCTATCTATCTATCTATTGCCAGATACCAAATTACATAATCATCATCACCACAACCACCACACCATCACCACCACCACACCATCACCACACCATCATCATCACACCCCAACTTCCCCATGTTCATCAAAGGGTAGCCTAGCAGTAAGAAGATATACAGCTAAACTTTCCTTCAGGACACAAATCAGAGGATAAAGGGCGTTTCGGGGACAATTATGAACAACATTTCTCATACACAATTTTCACCTCGACTACATTCATCTTATTGCAGACTTTTGCAACTGGAGGGGTGACATAGAGACAACAATTATCTCACAGGTGCTGGAGAGAGACCCCTTCATGATGATCTTGAATTTGGCTCCCTGTCAGCTTGTTTCTGTCTTGTCTAGAAGGGAACAATCTTGTGGGCTCCTGGCCTTTGGTTCCTTCTTCCTTGCATAAATTAAAAAAACAAAAAACTTGGCATAGCTATGGGATGACCTGAGAGGATTCCAGATGACCCATTCAGACCCTCGTGCCTCCCAACACTGCCCCCCTCTCCCTCCATTTAAAGTATGGGCTACACCCCACCTTGGCCCCTCACCTGTGGACACCTGGCTACTGACACCTATGTAACCAGGTGAGTCAACTGCCTGGTCATAGAAACGTCTCTCAACTACTTTCCTATCCCCCAAAAGTAAGACGGTGGACTGAAGAGAAGGACACATTAAGTAGACAGCTCAGTGGGTTCCCGTTTCAGATGAGCCAGGAACAACAATAACAACAAAAACAACAACAATTAACCACTTTACCACCAGGGTCTGTAAAGCTGAAGAAAATCGTCTGGTGGCAGTAAGCATGTTGTTGTTGTTGTTGTTGTTGTTGTCTGTGGTCCAAGGTACATCTAAAACTTGAACCCAGTGGACTGCAGGCTCAAGTCGGTCTCTTCCGGCAGTCCACCATCCTCTTCTCGGGGGACAGGGAGGGAGTTGAGGCACGCTTGTATGGCCTGGCAGTGGAGCCCGGTTATGTCAGTGCCACCACGTGAAGGCGGCCCTCTCTCCAACACCACGTCATCGGAGTGAAGGGGCTAACTGGTAATACCGAAACAAGAGGCCAGACTCAAATAAAAATACCAGGAATGATCAGGAATATTTAATGTGTTTCTAATTATTACCCGGCTGACGCTTGGTGTGTGAGGGTGTTGTAGCGAAGACAGGGTTACTCCAGCCCCACACCCTACCCCACCTCCGCCTTCCACCCACTTTTCCACCTCCCCACCTCTCTCCTCCTTCCCTTCCCTCCTTTGCCTTGCCCTCTCCTTCCTCCCCTCCCCACCTCAAACCTGTATGACAGCAGTGAATCTCCCTTCCTCCC
>JAGKTI010032682.1:0-11848 GCA_018397915.1 Birgus latro
GTGTGTGTGTGTGTGTGTGTGTGTGTGTGTGTGTGTGTGACGGGAAAAGAAGAGAGTTAATGAACAAACACCTTACATTTATCCACGATCAGTCAGTGACTGTTGGGATTCTGAAACGGAGCAAAACTGCTGTCGTAGCTGGTACAAGCAGTGGGGAAATTCTGGCTCCGTGTACGGGAAAGTGGGCTATGCAGCCACAATTACTGATACAACCAAAGTATCAACACGGCTTGCTGTGACAGTTGATACTTTGGTTATATCAGTAACGTATGATATAGCCTCATACAGAACTATAGCCAAACATACATCCGTCTGTAAGCCACCATTCTTTAATAGTGGTTTTTCTGCCACACACACACACACACAGCAAACATCCTGGTATTTATAACCAAGGTCTGCTCACACGCATGTAGAAGGAAGTGGCCTGGGTAATGAGACTGATGACGTCACGCTCCCCCATTCTTCTGTCTGTCCCACCACAGCATTATACACACTTGCCCAGTAAGCCTCAGGTTCCCTCTTTTTCAGAAAATTTTGTACTGTATACTTAACTGGTACACTTACCACTAATACCTTCTTGTAAGAAGCAATGTATTTTTCTTCCCAGATGTATGCTGTATTTCCTGCAATGGTATCAGTTATACACTGTTTACCTGTGTTGATAGTAAGTGCGTGTAAATGATCAGGAATAATCATGCCATCCCTAATGCTCATCGACAAATGCCATACAGAACGCTATGTTTGGCTACCATTATCAGATTTTCTGATAAGCAAATTGTGAATTCCCTTCTTTATTCCTCTCACAATATCAGAGCACAACATTCTGTTTAGCGATTAAAGAACCAGCTACTAGGAAATAACAGGTCTTTTCCATGGCTTTAGAGATTTGTCTCCGTGAGTACCCTTAAATCTTTTCAGTTATCTTTAACTTCTCCAAGGACCTAAGAGCTAGTTTTCATCTACTCTGCTTTTACCTGCTAGTTGTCCTAATTTACGCGTTGTCCCCTGGTATTCCGCACCCGAAGTAGCCATTGCGAGGAAATTAAGCACTGTGAAACCACAAGAGTATGGTGATAGGGGGTACCGGTAATGGTGATAAGATAGAGTAGTAGTGGCGGTAATGATGGTAGGTGGTACTAGTAATGGTGGTAGTGGTGGCGATAATTAATGATAATGATGTTAATGGTCGGTCTTGGTGAAACTGTTGGTAGCTGGTGTTGGTGGTAATGTTTGTAGGTGATAGGACTAATGGTGGTAGCTGGCAGGGATAATGGTAGAAGACACTGGTAATAATTATGGGAGGTGGTAGTACTAATGTCGTACCTGGTTGAGATAACGGTAGGAAATTAGGGTCGTAACGGTAGTATGGTGGTAGATGGTGATAGTGGTAATGGTGGTGGTAATAGGGGTAGGTACTAGCAGTAACGGTGGGAACTGGTGATAGTAGTGAGAGCAGTCAGTGATGGTGATGATGGCGATAGTTGGTATGATAGACACAAGATGGAGGTAGTCATCGTGGCAGTTGGTGGCTGGTAGTGGTGATGGTAATGTTGGTAGGACGTGGTGATAATACTGGTAGGCAGAGTATGTAATGGTGGTATTGGTGGTGGTAGTAGTGGTAGGCAGTGTCTGTAATGCTGGTAGCAGTGATGGTGATAGGTAGTGGTGGTAGTTGCGGTAGATGGTGATAGTGACAGTCCTTGCTGAAATAATAATAGCGCTAATATTAATGGAAGTATGCGACAGCTGTCGATACAAATGGTGACAGTTGTTGTTTGAGGTGGTTAAAGTAACTGTGTGGATTATGACAGCAACTACATAATTTGAGGAACACCGGGTACGCAGCACAATCCTGGGTATTACATATGGGTTGGGTGGGGGTCAGCATGTGAGTAGAGTATGACATTACTGTGCAGCTGGATTCCATTTTCTCGTGGGCAGACCTGTTAGGGCTTTACAGACCTTTCTTATAACCTAAAGACTGTTAGTCAGGGTAATAAATGTCAACAAATTATTAATAAACAGTGATGCAACACTGGAAAACATGTAGGATCACCTGACACTGACGACGCATGAAAACGTCAACAAAACAATGCACATAGCCTTATTATATTAGCACAATATTCAGCACTACTGGTGCAGAACAGTCTAAGAGAAATGAGAAAGTTTCTTTTTCCATTGTATATTATCAAAATTACTATATATCATTAAACTACAGTATGAGGAACTTTATGTTACAAGGAACCATGAACACGAATCTCCTAAAACTAAACAGACATTGCCCACGCCACAAATTTCCCCTTATGGTGATTTGTGTGCCAAAGAAAGAATTAAATTGAAAAGCATACTAGAAGAACCAAGAAAAGTTTGTATGGAGGTGGCCTTCTCCCCGTCATTACATATATAATTTTGTTGTATGGCATCCTAATTATAGACATAAACAGATTTATATTACAAACACTAAAAATAAATAAGCAGTTGTAGGAACAGTGTAAAGTTTAAGTAAATACCAATGAATAAGTGATGGTTAAATTGCTAAAGTGTACCTGTAATTCATCCAGCAAATCGTAGCTGATGTGATAAGCAAGCTAAACTTACTGTATATTTAATGACACATCATTTGTATTCTCTTAACCACTGCATATATTTACTTCATTCAGTTATCATTCTTCTTGACATTATAACTCTCAACATTTTTGCCATTATGTACAGCTTGTATTTTCCTTAAAATTTGATATATACATAAACAGTTGCTTAATTTCACCTGCTTTACATACAGGGTATGCTCTTTTAGTACAGTCTATATTTATGAATGCTATAAGATTGTTCAATTTAGATTTACCATTACTAATACAGTATGTCAAGAAAGACATGGCCGTCCTTGCATCACCTTTGGTGTTTGATGTTATCAGTTTTGTCAGTGAACGATATTCCTGTCTTTTCGAGGCCCAGACACCAGAAGTATGCCATCATCGACTACCAAGCCGGTGTCATGGAGGGAAGGGAAGTAGGTCGCCACTTTGTCAGAAAGAAGTAAACTAGTTTGAATATAAAATTAAAGTTACTTTATTCTGGCTTACATCGCCGACTCTCTGAAAGCGAGAAATTTATAAACTTTCTCTTGAAACAGTACACAGCAAGGAATAATCATTCACTGGCGCTGAATTACTAGTATTGCCGGCCCCTAGGAGAAAGAACCCTGCCCCCTGACAATAATTTACCATGGAACTTAGAAATACTAAATCAGACTTTTGCTTTCGCCACTCCTAGCTTGCGCAACAGTTTTATTAAGAAATAATATGAAAGAACTGGCTTAACTACCAACCGTGATGAATATCATGGGAAGTTGAGCAAGCTGGGAGCAAAGTAAATTACGAAAAACTGGAAAAGTAAAACACGATTTTACATTCAAGCATGCTCAAATGAAAAGCTGTGAATGAATTAATGATAACATAATGAATGATATACGTTACAAACAAATAAATTCACTCACTCACACAAACTACCTAACACTTTGAAATCTAGAAAACAGAAAGAAAATACTGGTAAATGGAGAGATATGGAGTCACGGATCGCTGCAACGATGACTGGGCTAATTTGCTAATCGCTGCTAAGGTCGCAGTGCTCTGTGGTACCATCCACCTCTGGGGCTGCCGGCTGGAGAGATGTGATGTAGCAGAACTGCAAAGAAGACTGAGTAATCTTTCAGTGATCACTGCTGTTTCCACTGCTCTGGCGAATACGTATATCTCTCTTAGACGCCAGACACTAACTGTGTTCTCATACCCATAGGCTTGATACGTGTGAAATGGGCGGAGATTTCTCTCAGTGGTTACAGAGGTGGGGCGAACGACATACAGTATACATAATATTTGGTCAGTGATACACTATAGCCTGTTTCAAGGGAGAAAAGAAATTGCCGTTCGGCAACCCTCAGCCAAACTGTCCGATTTCGTGCATTGTTGTTGAGTAGCTAAATAATATACTGTACAGTGGTGTTAAAGACAGCAGCCTTCATTGAGTAACAATAAAGTATATTTACCTTTTTGAAACACAAACATAAATGTAACAGTCACCTGATGAAATAAACAAAAGCTAAGCATACACATTTAATTTTTATGGGGCGCCTGACAGTTGTCATGCGCTTAATAAATATTGACAGAGACGTCTCCCAGTAACATGTTAGTGCGTAATACATTAAGAGAAGGTAGACATACCCTTTTATTTTTTACTAACTACTGAGAATGAAACGATGACATAGATAATAATTATGTTTGTGCTATGGAGTTGCTTAGATGGCAGACTGGAGTGGAAAATGCAAATCAACCTGACAGACTCAACGATGCTCGCACATGACCACACCTACAGTTGGCCTACACTCCCTACAGCCTCGCAGATTATAAGTAATGATGTTGTACGCTTCACCCTTGCTTACTGTAAGTTTGATATTTTAGACAGTTCTTAACATCACTGTATATTATTTAGCTATTAACAACAAGAATGCACGAAATCGGACAATTTGGAAGAGAATTGCCGAACGGCAATTTCTTTTTTCCCCGTGAAATAGGTTGTAACATCGTGCATAAAGACAGTCACACTTGAAGCAATGATAAATGTTTTGAAAATCTGTTCCAGTCGGAGTACTCTTGCGGAGTGGTTAACTGAACTGAGCGAAACTTTATGAGATGTCACAAATGTTCGTATATTCCCATAATAATACGATGTCGCGAATTCGTGACATTACGCCCATCAAAATGAATTTTTTCTCTGGAAAAAATGACAAAAGCTAATATATATATATATATATATCCTAACTCAGGCATACACAAGTCACATTGTGGTGTGTGTAGTATCCTGCTACAAGAGAAAATCACTGTCGACAATGAACGTAAAAACCTCGTACAGTATTTATGTTAACGACTGCAAGCTTAAGGAAAAAACTCCATGACGACGGTGAAAAATCCTGTATTCAGGTCAACTAAGCAGAAGTTCGCTACATTTACTTTAACACAACTAATTGTTGTGTAGCATGGTGTATGTAATACAGGTGTAGGTGTGACTGTTGTAGTGTAACTGCACCTGTGTGTAAAATGATGCAATACAAACTGATAATGTGGAGACGACGAAGGTAGACACCATAGCAGGCAGAGGCAATTAGCTGACCTGCACACCTGTAGTGCTATGTCCATCACTGTATCTATGAAATCATCAACGGGATGCATCAATAGTGCCAATGTTACAAAAATGTTAACAACAATTACCCTCTACCTAGCAGTCAACACATATGCTAAAAGCGAGCTCTGGCTGAGAAATTCAGCTGCCAGCCAAAGCTTTGCGCATGAATAGTTGCCATCCAGAAAACATGCTAGCTCTTGGGTTGACAAACCATTAAGAACGAGAGTTCCCTGGTTAAAGCCTATATCTCTATTAAATGGAGAACAGGCTGTTCCCTGGTTAATGCATAGGCATAGTGTGGATATGAGGGATGGACGTCCAGAGCCTTGCCTGGTGCTTCCAAGGGAGACAGCTGTCAATCAGGTCCCAGTTTCTTCTCTCCACTGCGAGATCATGCTTCAGTTCAGCTGATCCACCCCCCTGCATCATCGACCCCTGGTATGTTAAAAAGATCCCGATGGGTGCCAGTATACTAACAGGGCCCTCAGAGATCCACAGCCTGTCACAGGTCGAAAGTGAGAGTAGTGACCAATAACTCAGGGCTATCCGTGCATATGCTCCCAGTCTATGTACTACAGCGGTATTTGTTCCTACACACTAGAACATCTTATTACTCTACATTAATAACTAATATGAGTAAGCTGGAGGATCCTTATGCTGCAAGATCCTCAACTTCCCTTGCCAGTATGTACAGTGTACATATATACTCAGGTCCGGGAAACCTGCCTTACAAAACCTAACTGTACAACAGTTCCTCAAATTAGTCATCAGCCAGCAGGCGAGATATCAGGTCAGCACCTACACTGTCACTATCCTTGATGTACAGTAACTCACAATGAGGTTTCACAATGAGGTTGAATATGGGGGAGGAAGTGGCTGAATAAGTAGAAAGGCGGCTTGCAGGTTCAAATCCCAGTTCAAATCCCGCCTGGGGCAAGGATAAGCACTTGAATTTCATTAAAAGCTGACTTTCCTGATCTATCAGAAGACCCGCTGACGTCGTAAAATTACCTCCGTTAATACCAATACACCAGTCCTGTATGAGAAAGCCCTAGCATGTATTCAACATGGATGGTGGATGTTGGCGCCGAAGTGGTGACATGTGGAGGTGAGTAGAACTACTGGACCTTGGGATAAGCCACTGCCCCCGAGAAACAGGCCCTGAAGCCTCTGGCCGGAGTCAGACACTTAAAAAAATTAAAGTACAAATGCCCACCGCGTCAATCTTGCATTGGCCATTTCAGTTGTGCTGAGACTGGTGAATGGCGTATGATTGGTTTCCAAAATGAATGGTGCTCCATATAAATAATGGTAGTATTTCTTAATGTCATCTACCACAGCCAAGAGTTCCTTTTCAACTGTACTGTAATTGCTCTCGGCGGGTTTTAGTTTGCGCTATGATACACCACGGGAAAAATTCCACCTTCGGATTCTTCCATTAGCACTTCATCTACTCCATCTTGTGAAGCATCAGTGTGTAGAATGAAAGGTTTACTAGAATTAGGCAGCTGCAAAATAGGCTCTTTACACAGCATATTCTTGAGCGTGGCTAAAGATTTCTTTTGCACTTCTCCCCATTCAGTGGTATTAGGAGCATGTTTCCCAAGTGTCTCGCACAACGGCTGGGCAACGAGAGCAAAGTTGGGGATAAAACTTTTGTAATATCCCACCAACCGGAGGAATGCCCTAACTTGCTTCTTGGTCATGGGTTTTAGGGCTTCACTAACTCCTGATCTCACTGCCCAGACACCTGTAGCGATCATTGCCAACAACGTGCCCTAGGAACTCCACCTCACTGTGTGCGACTTTACACTTGCTAGGTTTCACAGTCATGTTGAAACTCCAGTCTACTGAAGACAACTTCCATGAATTAGGTGCTCCTTTAATGTGGCAGAATGAAAAGAACATCATCAATGAACATTTCTACTCCTACAATACCACGGAGCAAGTCACTTGTCTCATGGTTTGACTGAATACTGCTGGGGAGTTGGTAAGTCCAAATGGAAGGACTTTATACTGATACAACCCTCTAGGAGTAGCAAAGACAGTGAACTGACAACACTCGGGATGAAGCAGTATCTGGAAGAATCCCTTCGCCAAGCAAAGCTTAGTGAAATATTGTGACCCTGCCAGCTTAGAGAAAATTGCAATGTGGTCATTCATTGGCTAAGCATCCACTTTGGTGATTGCATTTAGCCTTCTATAATCACCACAAATCCTGACACTGCCATCCTTCTTACGAACTACTACCACTGGACTGCAGTAGGGAGATGAAGACATTTCAATGATGCCTGCAGCCTCCATGTCAGCAATTTCCTTATCTATTGCATTGAGTAGTCGCATGGGAATCAGATATGGCTTGACTTTTATGGGAGCATTGCTGGTCGACTCAATCTTGTGACATTCGACCTTTGCAGGTTTAGGTCAGTCAGAGAAGACATCAGCAGAATGACAAAGCAGGGGCCTAATGGCATTCTGGTCTCCCACTGTCAGGCTAGTATTCACTAGAACGTCACCGACAGCCTCTTCCTGACGGGACTGAACAGTTAAGGGCTCATCATCCTGGTCATTAGGTGGGATCACCACAGTTGCTCCAGTTTCTTCAGGAGGCTGGTCACTGTTATTGACTACATGTAGACCAGTCTCCTCAGGGTTTAACTCATGATAGACCTTCAACATGTTAATCTGGAACCTTTTATGAAGATTCCCCATTTGAATAATGTAGTTGAGGTCTGAAATACGCTCTACTACATCATATGGACCCTTCCACTGTGCAAACAACTTGATCTGGACAGTGGTGGGTAACGATAAGCATTAGTTGGCTTGACTGAACTTTCAAAGCTTCGCTTTCTCATCATAATAAGCTTTCTGAACTTCACATGCCTTGATCAATTCTTCCTTAGCTAACTCGCATGTCGACTGGAGGTGATCAGCTAAATCAAGGACGTAAGTATAGGTGGTCTTGACTTCAGGATCCCATATCTCACGAAGGACTTGCACACCAGTTCAGAAGGTGAGAACTTCAAAGAATGCTGTGGGGCTTCTTGGTAAGTGAAAAAAGAGGAACAATGAACCACGACCATATTTTCTGCTGTTTGGCAGCCATGTGCTTTAACATCTTAGAGAATCCCATTAAACCTCTCACACGACCTGTACACATGGGATGATAATGCGAAGTTCTCAAGCCTCAGACAGACAACAAACGAAATACTTCGTTCATCATTGCAGAAGTGAACTGTGAACTCTTGTTACTTAAGATTTCCATGGGGACACCTATGTGGCAGAACACTTCTATCATAGTCTCAGCAACAGTGTTGGCCTCTATATTCTTAAGGGCCACGGCTTCAGGTCACCATGTGCTGAAATCAACGATAGTGAGGATATACTTTGCTCCATCACTAGCCCCAGGAGTGATTGGCCCAACAATGTCAACTGCTACTCTCTCAAATGGCTCAGAGGTTATAAGCATGGATTACAGTGGAACAGGACGGACACATCCTCAATCAGTGGTACATTGACACACGTCACAGGAATGCACAACCTATTTATTTCCTGTCTCATTCCTAGCTACAAAAAGACAGTGTGGATACGGTCAAAGGTCTTCATTTGGCCCAAGTGACCTCCCAGCACTGAGCAATGACCCATTTCGAACACTGTGCACCGATACTTTGCAGGGACGACAAACTGCAGTTGAACCTCGCCCTGAAGTGTTTGGAACTCACGGTACAGCCGTCCTTGTTTACAAAGGAACCTGGCTTGATCCTTCTGTGAATGTTTAATCACGTTATCCTCCAGCTTCTTCCGCAGGTGTCAAGCAGGACTGTTGTTCTTGGACAACATCTTGACTACAAAGCAGATCTTGCAGCAGTGCAATGGTCAGCAGGGTGACATGGTTTGGAGCCTTGGCCATGGTTCGTGTTTCTGCAGCAGCCGAAGTCTGAGTGGCAGCGACTGCAGCGCAACTATTTTTGATGCCACTAATGTTCTCTATTATATGGTCAAACAAAGGCTCTGGCATGACAACTATTACTGCTGAGCCTGTGTAAAATGGAGATGCTACCTGGATACATGCCTCAGGGAAGTCTCACTGATCCATCAATAAGTCTAATTTGAATCTGTTCACCCGTGTACTCCTCAGGCCAAACTAGACTCTGCCTGACGGAGAACCCTGAGGAACCACGGTCTCTCAGGACATTTACGGAAACACCTCCCACAAACCCTGGCTGAACAAGGAAAGCACCGTTACCTGTGGAAGGGTCTGAGAAGGTAGCAGCTAGTCAATGATGACTGCGGGACAAACGAGGCAGTAAACGTGGCGCCCTAAGGACTAGATACCTAAGAGGTCGTATTCACCATCTGAGGAGCTGGAGCACTGACCACCTGTGGAGGAGGACCCACCATCTGAGGGAGACTAGTTAATTGTGGAGGACTTGTGCTGGTAGAGATAGCACCATAGTATGATTGCTGGGGAATGATGGCAGCATTTGCCTCCTGCCTCCGAAACACTGGAGCTGGGGTTAAAGGTGATTGCCCTGATTGTTGATAGTGATTTCTTTTTATGGTCACCGTTGTAATGCTGTTGGTTTGGGAACTGCTGCTAGTTAGGGTAATTGTACTTTTTCCAGTCAGGTTGCTGAGTACTCTGCCGTTGGCCCTTTTTCTATGGTTTATTTGGGCCTTGGCAATTATTCTGGGAATGACCTTGATGCTGCGATTCGCTCTGAGATGGCTTCTCAGCCTTGCCAGTATTTTTCTTGATCCAGGCCTGTTGTTGTTAAGGGTATGGTACCCGTATGCGGCGAAGAATGCATCAGCCCTCTCCACCATTTGGCTGGCATCCTTCATTTAACGGCGTTTTAACTGAGCAATGAGCTCAGCAGGCCACGACTTTTCTAGCTGTATACACAGCATAAGGTCAGTTATTACTCCCGCTCGGGTGTTGGGAGTTTCGTCTCTCTCCATACACTCATCTAGGAGGTAAGGCTTATCAAGGAACTCTTTCTCACTTTCCTTGCGCTGTTCACGCTCGTGTTCACGTTCTTTCCCACGTTCTTCGTGCTCTTTCTCACGTTCTTCATGCTGTTCACGCTTGTGTTCGAGCTGAATTTTACGCTCTTCAGGGGCATCACTCTCGCGCTGTAGGACGTACTGTTTGATATCCTGGGGATCAGTAAGTCCCATATCCTTGGCTTCCTGTATAAACGGGTTAGAAGCCATGATGCTAACTCAAAATGAGACTGAGTGAACTAAAGAAAATATTGAGAAGAAAATCGAGAAGCCGTAGCTCAAGGAATAAATATCGGGGAAAAAAAATCGACATATGAACTGTGCTGTTTCACAGTCTAACGCTAATAATTCAAAATTAAGAATACAGGCTGAGGGTGCTGGTGACCAGTTTAATCATTCTGGTTAAACTAGTAAGCAAGGAAAAATCCACAAACTAGCTAAAAATATATATAAACTCAAATTAAAAAAGCAGGAATAATATCCTGCTACACAGTAACCACCAATATGCTACTGCCTATAAACTCTGATAATTGTATGTAATAAGTAGCTAGGGGTAATTAATTTGGTTACTACTTCATTAATACCTTATCTTCAAAGCTAAGAGTTAATATCCTGGAAAGAGGTCGCCACTTGCCATGGGGGGAATAGAAGTAGGTCGCCACTTTGTCAAAAAGGGGTAAATTAGCTTGACTATAAATTTTAAGTTTTACGTCTGACTTTATTCTGGCTTACATCATCGATTCTCTGAAAGCGAGAAATTTATAAACTTTCTCTTCAAACTGTACACAGCAAGGAATAATCATTAATAGTACTGCCAGCCCCTAACAGAAAGAACCCTGCCCCCTGACAATTAATAATTTAATCTTGACCTTAGAAATACTAAGTCAGACTTTTGCTTTCGCCACTCCTAGCTTGCGCAACGGTTTTTATTAAGATTTAGTATGAAACAACTGACTTTACCAATCATGATGAATATCAAGGGAACTTGAGCAAGCTGGGAGCAAATTACGAAAAATTAGAAAAGTAAAACACGATTTTACATTTAATCAAGCTCAAAAGCAGTAAATATATTAAAGACAATAAAATGAATGCTTACTTTACAACGAAGTTAAGCAAGTAAATTCACTCACTCACACAATCAAGCTACCTTACACTATTAAATCTAGAAAACAGAGTAAATACTGGTAAATGGAGAGATATGGAGTCACGGAACTGGACGAAGACTGGACTGATTTGGTAATCGCTGCTAAGGTCGCAATGCTCTGTGGTACGTCCACTTGTGGGACTGCCGGCTGGAGAGATATACTCCGCAGAACTGCAAAGAAGGCTGCGTAATCTTTTGGATGCCTGCTGCTTGCACTGCTCTGTCGAATGCATCTGTCTCTCGTAGATGCCAGACACTAACTTATGTGTTCTCAAAAATCCGCAGGCTTGATACGTGTGAAATAGCAAAGCTTTCTCTCAACGGTTACAGAGGCGGGGCGAACGACATATATATAATAATTTTCGCTCAGTGATACAACAACGTCGTGCATAAAGACAGTCAGTCGTGAAGCAATGATAAATGTTGTGAAAATCTGTTCCAGTCGGAGTGCTGTCGCGGGGTGTTAACTGAACTGAACGAAATTTTATGGGATTTCACTAATGTTCGTATACTCCTATATAA
>JAGKTI010032683.1:0-11848 GCA_018397915.1 Birgus latro
ATACAGAAATGACAATGATTAGGTGGATATGCAGTGCGTCCCTGCGTGCAAGGCCTGGGGGGGCTGGGTTTACGATGGAAGAGTTGAGAGGTAGGATGGGACTGGAGTGTATTGGTGCTGTGATGAGGAGATGTAGGCTGAGGTGGTCTGGACATGTGGAGAGGATGGGGGATGATAATTGGGTACAGAGGGTGAGAGGTGTTAATATTGGGGGAGGGGTTGGGAGGGGTAGACCGAGAAAGACATGGGACAAGGTCATTAAGTGTGACTTAAGGGTTAAGGGACTGAACAGGGAGGCTGCCAGGGATCGAGCAGTGTGGAGAGCCGCCATTAGGTGACCAAGGCCGACGCATGCAAGCATGCTGAAGCCTTCAAAAACTAAACGAAACGAAACGATTAGGGAGCAAAACTAGTTGGTTAGGTTAGGTTAGGTTAGAATGCACTGATGTGTCAAGTCAGTGAGATCGTATATAAACACACGTCTTGGGTGTCTTATGGCTGACATATTTCTAATAACCTATCTTTAAATATACTTTTAACGAAAAATAAAGGGCTCCTAGAACCTAACTCTCTATTTTACATGTAAATATATGTCATGTTTTAGTGTGAAAATGATTTTGCATGAGGTTATGCATAACCTATCTCGTGTTAAATGAAGACTGTATTGTACCTAGAAGTTCATATTTACCAAAGAAGAAGCTCAAAATCATCATGCTCACACAAAATAAAAAAATTGGATGGGTAGGATGACAAGACAGGAAACAGAGAGCACAGAAGACAGAGATATCAACAAAATGCAAAGTCAAACCCTGGCTCCATCTAACAAGCAAACTCACATGCAAATTTATTCTTTCAGTTTTTAGAAGCAGTGACATTCTCTTTACCTGCAAATTACAAAAAGGATAGGAATAGGCTAATAAATATCGTGACCAGTCTCTCAAACTACGGAGCCCTTACAACAGAGTAATTTTCTCACTATCCGACGTAAGAGAGCCAAAGGCATGTCCGGAAACTGGTCTTGTCCGGATACTGGCCCTGAAGCTCCTGCACCAGTCATTCCTGACCCTAACCTAACCTAAATCAGAAAACCACCTGTCTATCTTCCTACCAGACATGCATAGCACTTATTTAAGTCCCCTTTCACATAAATCATGGACACAAAGCATGAATTAATTGAATTTTAACCAAAAAATGATGATTCTGAGGTAAGTAAGGCAGAGGTGTTCACCGCTTGGCAGCATGGTGTAAGTTTCGGACATGGCAATCACTATGAAAATCACCCTTCCTCACATCTTATGCACTAAAATGATGAACACAAAGCATGAATTCATTGAATTTTAACCAAAAAATGATGATTTTGAGGTGAGTAAGGCATAGGTGTTCACCACTTGGCAGCAAAGTGTAAGTATTGGACATGGCAATCACTATGAAAATCACCCTTTCTCACATCTTATGCACTTATATACGGGACACAAAGCATCAAATAAATAAACTGTTACCAGAAAAATGATGATTAAGAGTTGAGTATGGCAAAGGTGTTCACCACTCTACAGCATGCTGAATGTATCAGACATGGAAATCACTGAAAATCACCTTTTTCACAGCTTGTGCACTTAAATACAATTGGTCACAATGCATGAAAAAATAAACTGATAACAGGAAATTATGATTTAAATTTATGGAAATTTTTTACCACTTTACAGCATGCTGAAAAAAGGTTAGACATGAAAATCATTATGGAAATCACCTTTCACACAGTCTATGGATGAAATTAATGAAATGGGAAGAACAAAACAAGGATTTTTGCTGAAGTTAGGGTACTTACAAGAAGGCTTTGGCCGTCCTGAGGTATAACCCGCTCTGTCCTCCCAGACACTGACAGTATGAAGGTGCACCTGAGGCACCTGCAGGAATTCACCAATGCAATTCACTAAATCCTTGGCACTTTTCACCAGCACTTTTCTTAACGTTTTCCTTCACATTAATGTACTGCTCATGACTGTTAAATCACATCACATCACTGTTAATTCCTGTGTGGTCTAGAGGCGAGTCCTTGGAGCTTAATCACTGTCAGAGTCTGAGAGGAGCTGCTGGAGGCGGCATAGGGGCTCGTCGGACGGACGTGGTGATGGGCTACCCACTGCAGAGGGCTCTGAGGATAGCCACAAACTCACATCCAGTGGTGACTCTGCCGTGGCCGATGTGCTGGGCTGTGGCTTGGAGGTTGAAGGCCTGTCTTGGTGAGGCACTGGTGTGGAGCAAGGGCTGAGCACAGCGGGAGTGACGGGCCTGAGGAAACTGTCAATGGTTGATTGACGCAAGCAACGACGATTCTGATTATTAACGATACGCTGCCTGAAAGCTTGCACTTCCTTCGCAAGTCTCATGGGCCCCATCTCCCTGTCGCAGTCCAGGTGTTCTAGGTAGTCCAGGACGAACTCCACATGTTTCCAGAGTGCGCTCAGCTCACGATTGGCTGGAGTAGTGAAGTGCTGAGAGGATTCTGCATCACTGTTGCTGTCCTTGTCGGAATCATCTTGCTGGGTATTAGGACTGGAAACAGAAGATGCGATCTCGACATCAGACATGATCTGATACCCAGGATTGCCCTCGTCGTCATCCAACCACTCACGCGCTTCGTCCACATCCACACTGTCTCCACCCACATGAAGCCGTGCATGGAGGTCATCCACCTTGAAACCTGGAAAGTTGTGCATCACGTCAGTTCCATGAAGCAGACAAGACACCACTTTCCAGAGTCTTGACGGAGACTTCCTTCCATGCACTGGCCCAGTTGTAGATGGCAGACTTGATGCTGTAGCAGTGAAGGTTTTCCACAGTCCGCTGGCCTCACGTGTCTTGTCCTTCCCTGCACTCGTCCTCGTCCCCGAAGACAACCCTCACCTCGTCCACAAACCTATGTCAGTACAGCCTATTCGTTGTCACAATCACTCCCTGGTCCATTGGTTGGATGAAAGCAGTCGAAATAGGTGGCAAAAACAAGCACCTAATGTGGCCATTTTCAGCCACCAACTCCTTGTCGGACAGATGCGCAGGTGCATTGTCCATAATCAGGAGGGCCTTTACCTAGTCTCGTGGGATTTTCAGTGTCTCTGTCTGATAATGGATGACCTCCTTGACAAAGTGTTGGTGAAACCAATCTCTGAAGATCTTGGTTGTGAACCAAGCCTTTACAGAATGATACCACACGACAGGAAGGACATCCATTAACTCACGAAGGCACTTTGCACGGCCAACAATAACGGGTTTGAGGTGGTGCATGTCGTTAGCATTGGCGTAGCACAAAGCAGACACCCATTGCTTGGAGAGCTTGCAGCCAGGTATACGCTTCTCCATGTTCGTGGGCACTGAGCGATAGAATAGTCCACATTCGTCAGCGTTGTAGACTTGACCGAGAGTGAGGCTCTCCCTGTCGATCAAGCCCTTCACCTTCTGTCAAAACTCTTCTATTCCCTCCTCGTTGGCATCCAAAGCTTCACCATGGGCTTTACGGCCGGTAAATAACTTGAACGTGAAGAGCCAACCTTCGGATACCTTGAAGTCTGGGGTGTCGTGTAACCTTGCGAACTTCTCAGCAGTAGCTTTCAGCTCCGTACCACACACCAACACATCAGCAGCACGTTGTTGTCAATACCAGATGAGCGTGGAACGGTCGATTTCTGGATACTTGGAAGTAAACATCACCATCTCCACATTCCGTCGGGTTTTCGAAGCGAAGTCAGCCATGTACTGGTGGAGTTTGTCTCAGGACCTCTTGATATCAAACAAAGTACAGCGAGGGAGGTTGAATTCACGTAGGATGCGTGAGATCGGCCATCCCACGTCCACCTTCTCCGATATCTCCCGTTTCTTCTCAAGAGTCAACACCACTCTCTTCCTCTTCTCAGGCGGCGGGGCCATCATCACACACACACGATGAAGAGGGTGGAGAGGAGCAGCAAGCCCTGCAGGAGGTAGGGGATCACCACAAAAGCCAGCACGTGATCGGCCATGGAGAGAGAGCGTGTGCATGGTCCAGTGACTGGGCGGGAAGTGGGGTACAGTGAAAGCAGGCGGGCGGCGCGAAAACACAGCTGGTCGGTGCATGCGGGAAATTAAAACTGACGCGTCAACAAAAATCAATTTTTTTATCTTTTTTTGTGCAATTTTTTGGCATTTTTGGGTTTTGAACATTAGCCTACGATGTCCGGACAGTGAGGTAACCGGATACTGGTTACCCGGATAGTAGAGAGATTACTGTAATTACAAGTGGGTGGGAGCTGAGGAAGGAGTCAGAAAATATGAAAATAATTTTCTTGTTTTTCAACCTGATTATCAATTCAGGTGAAGAAACCCATTTCCCATCATCCAACAACTCATCCATGAGCTAACTCATAGCAATACAAATCACACATCACCTGGGGACTGACACAAACTTACAGTGAAGTACCTAAGCTGAAGTATGTAAAGTCTGTTGCAATACTATAAGCTGAGCCACTTATACAATGAATAGTCAGTGGGCAGAGGAAGGACAACGAACACTGTGCTGACCCTTCTGCAAATACCACCATGTATCCAATACTTTTAAACACAAAATAGCCACATATATCAAAGATCTAATAGGTAGCTTCGGCCAACAATTCAAACATTTCCACAGGCTTACAGAGTCCCACGGGAGTCGTCTTCATTTCTTTTATGAAATAGTGTTTTAATCATATTTACACAATGGAACCTCTCTCCCTTACAAAGCCACCATCTCTCCCATTTGGCAACCATATTTTCACCACCTGCCCTCCTCACCCACCACCTCTCCCCAGAAAACAAAAGTCTTGCCTCTTAACGGCTACATAACTGATAATCTTATTTCAAGAACCCCCTCCATTCTCTTCTGGAAGCACCCAAACTCTCAACTGCTATATCAAATATTTATTACCTCATGCCCTTTCACTCCTCATGTGGCAAAAAAGTACTGAATGATGGATGGATGGATATACATTTAACTAAGTCCATAAAAAAACATGAACAATGATGAGGATTATTAGCAACATCATGTGTTCAGCTTGGCTGAGGCTCAGAGCAATGAAGTTTTGACATTTTTACAATACTTGCAAATTTTCTGCACAAGAAGCAGAATAAGACATTCATTCTGAAAGCGGCTACAAGAGAGGATACAATCATATCTTCCTTGCATGTGGTAAAAATTAACTAAAAAGGATGGAAGCAGGTGACAGAAAAGATTTCCCTTTATAATGGCATAAGGATAAGGTGACCCTGATGTCAGCAAAAGCAGCCTCATTCACACAGGAGGTGCAGTGTGGTGAGGGAAGGGGAGGATGCATTACCTAGCAGCCACACATGAAGGGGTGGCCACATGGGAAGAGGAAGCACAAAGGGGCCTTGCAACTGTCATACCACAATTTTGAACCTCCTCATCATATTTGAGAGAGGTATATGAGAAAGGGGGGTGTAAGCTGGAAGCAGGGCAATGAAATGGCGGGGGACAGGGCGACATGGAGGCAATTTGTTTGTGGCCACCCTTTATGGGATTAAGGCATCTGGCAATAGATAATTAGATAGATTCTTTTCTTCTCTCACTCATGTTCCCAAAGAGAGTGAAGTCATGCTCTGGGTGATTAAAAATGATGAGGGGAACTACAATGAATTGTGGAAAGCGATCACAAAAGCTACCCACCAAGGAAATTTATTAAGCAGCACTAAGAAATTCTGTGCTACAGTACATGCCTGTGAGTGCTGGGTTGGTTGTGGCTATGTCGTGAACCAGGACACTGATGGTGGTGGGAGGGCAGCGGGGAGAGGGATGAAAACGGGGAGAGGCAGCCACACGTGAAGGGGTGGCCACACGGGGATAGGAAGCACTAAGAGGCCTTGCAACTGTCACACCACGATTTTGAACCTCCTCATCATACCCTAATAGACAAAGAAGTATTAAATACAATACAATACATGAAGTTTGACAACCCACATCACAAACAGCGAACTTCACAGGATGACAGATCTCTTGACAAAGACATACACACTGTACAAAAATACAGTTTGAATGGCAATAGTCCATCCTTGCATAGGTCAAGCCTTTTTCACATGATCGATAGTTGCCTTCCATGCTCCATCATTTGGGTTGCCTCCTAACCCTCAGGTCCCTTCCCAGTATGTCATCCCACAATTTCTCCTCTCTGTCTGCATCATTCAGGTACGTACAAAGTTTCATACAGTTACTGTACTCTCATACATCCCACATGTCCAAACCACCTCATGCTTGTACATCTCACCACACCAACACTCTCAATGCCCAATAATCCTCATTATCCACACAGGTTATTCTGTTCTTCAGAATGATATTATACAATCACCTCCACATCCGTATTTTAGTACACTCAAATCTGTGAACATTTCCTTTTTTTTACCAAGTTTTGCTTCCATACTGCATCAATATCCTTTCATAAACAGTGTAACTTTATTCTTAACAGGAACAACAGCTCTCTATGCTTCTTCTTCCCACTAATGACAACATGAAATGTGCACAAACACAGTTTGGCTTTTCACTTCTCTAAATCTTATTTCTGCCCTGAATTGAATAAACTGAATATTTAGTGAATTATACTGCAGTTTCTCAAACAACACAGTAATACATGTAATATTTTAAATGCAGTACCATATTACACCCTAATTCTCTGACTACAGATGATGCTAATATGATACTTTTCTAATTTTCTAGATACAGTAACTAAAGTAAAGTAAGGTGAGTTGAATAAGTGGTGTCTGTTCTTTGTATAAAAAAAGCTACACTGCCTTTATGCCACTGTACTAATAACATTCAACATGGCATCACTTCTTCAAGGGTGCATTTGTGCTCTAAAGAATCTGCTAGTGTTTATTAAATCAAACATTTTCAAAAAATAAAAAATCCATCTATCCAATCATCATCCAATCCCACGTTGCCCCATGAAGAGCGTAGGAGTCCGGGGCTAGACAAGCTGGTCCTGACATTTAAGATGAGAGTGACCAGCCTCACTCATCCCTGAGTGGCATTACATGAGCAATAAACCCCAACCACCCCTTACATGTAAACCTTCACCAGCTCAATCTGACTGGAGCGCTGTAATTACGCACATAAATCACCAGGCGGTTATATGGTTACCACTCAGTGTAATATATGGTTTCCTGGTGTACAGGAAACCATTTGGCTTGTTACTTGGTGTAGAGTCACTCACAGGCAGAAGGACGAGGAAAGAATGAAGGAAAGAAAGACAGAAGAGGGAGTGTAAAGTCACCCATAGGCAGAAGAATGAGGAAAGAATGAAGGAAAGACAGAAGAGGATGGAAGGAAAGAAGGATGAAGGAGAGGAAAGGGCAGAACTTGAGTGCAGCAATACACTGAGTGAGTGGATGGTGAGCACCCCCACCTACCAGAAAAAGTAAAAAATAAAAATAAAAATAAAAATGTCATCAAAATGTGTATTTATAAAAGTACTGAAAAAATTAGATACTGTAACAATAAAACAGCATAACAAGCTGTTTTAGATCTTCAAAATCAAATGACAATCTTCCATTATCCATGGATTTTATAACATAATCCTGTATTGCATTAGAAACTGTGATGTGTAACAGTATGATCCAAAAGTATGAAAATAGTACTTATATATGTAAAAGAACTTTTAAACAGGAGCCCAGTAAATTGGACATCACACCTTCAATGATGGCTAAACTCACTTTAGTCCTTCAAAAATCTTACCCTTAAAAAAATCCTCCACATGGTTCTTTTTATAGAGTCTGGTCTTAAGAACTCATCTCTATTTCAGTATAAAGCTGCAGTTCTTACGTGATAGCAACTGAAACAGCAGACAGCAATACTGAAGACTGAATATCAAATATCATCATTAACATCCCTTGAATCCACCATAAACAGAATATAAACTTATAATCCTATTAATTTTTGTTTACCTAGTTCAGCAGCTTTTTACACCTCATTGTCCTACTTCATCATCATCATCATAACTGTCATTATTATTTCTCTAAAACCATATCTTCCTCATCTGAAGAGTTAGACAAGCACTGACATCCTCCAGGTTGGTCTATAAATCAACAATCCTATCAACTCCCATGACATTTTCCTGGATCATTGGTTTATCTCTCCCTTTCTCTGTTTGCCTTTTTTATTATTTTCTTCTTCCTCTTTCTCCTCCTCCTCATCATCATCACCATCTATCACGTTCACCAAGTACTGACATCCTTTAACCCTTTGTACACTGGGTGGGTAGGACTGACCCCAGCACATTTTTATAATCATGGTTGTTAACCACTAATTTTTTCAGGGATGTGACAATAATGACTGTTTGCATTTGGCCAGTTTATAAGTACACAACATCTCAGTGGAAAGACTCACAATTTAGGAGTTACAAGGCCACAAACTTCAATGGTGTCATTTGCTACCCCACACAGCATTCCATATAACTTTTTTCTTTTTAGACTCAACACATTACTGACCACAACAGTGCATGCTGAGTTGCTTTACAGTCAAAGGGAGAAAATTGCAGAAGATCCTCCCACTGGTGGTACAAGTAAATGACACTGACAGTGATTTATCTGATGCTTATGACTAAACCACAAAGACCTTCTGAACTTCGATTCAGCCTAATGTCAACTAAACACATATACTGTCATTATGGTTGGTGAGGGCGCTCACCAACCACTCACTTGATGCAGTGCTGCTCTCGGGTGTCTGCCCTTTCCTCTCCTCCATCCTTCTTTCCTTCCATCCTCTTCTTTCTTTCCTTCATTCTTCCTCTTCCTTCTGCCTGTGGGTGACTCTACACTAAGTGACAATCCAAATGGTTTCCTGTACACCATGAAACTATTTACTATGCTGGGTGGTAACCATATAACCAAATTTTGACACCTGGTGGTTTAGTGGGTAATAACAGCGCTCCAATCGGATTCGAGCCAGTGAAGGTCTATATCCAAGGGATGGTTGGGGTTTACTGCTCACATAATGCCACTCAAGGATGAGTGAGGCTGGTCACTCTCATCTGAAATGTTAGGAACAACTTGCCTAGCCCAGGGCTCCTAGGCTACTCATGGGGCAACGTAGGATTGGATGATGAATAATGTCATTTTCATTTCATGATATCATAACTGATGTTAATCAGTACATAATTAATTAATATCCAATTTGCTGTAACCATTTTCAACACTATAAGAACGACTGCTTTATTTTCATGGTATTACATCTATTACTCGATTTATTTCATTATGTTAAGAGCAAGTACAATAAATGATGATGTAACCTACAGATACATGCCATATTATGAGCAAGCATTAAAAAAAAAAAAAAAAATAATAATAATAATAATAATATTTACTTTCATTATTAAAAAAAAAAAGGGAGAGGGGACACATGGTGGATTAGCTCCACATGCTGTGTCCTAAGCAACCTAAGAGCAAAATTTAATGCTTGTAATTCTGTGCATAAGGCAAAGGTCTACAACTAGACTTGGGGTCTGTCAAGACCCCACATGGTGTTCTATATTATTTTTTCCCACCTGGCATACTAAGGGTTAAGCTGGACTATAATGCTAATCCTACCAACTCTCAAGGCATTTACCAGGTTCAGTGACTTCTCTCCCCCTTTCTCTGTCTGCCTCCTCTTCCTCTTCCTCCTCCTCATCTTCATCATCTGTTGAGTCCACCAACCGCTGATACCCCTCTGGTCCACACTCCAGGTTGCGTGAAGGTCCTCTCCTCCTCCTCTGACGCTGGCGACGTTCCTCTGCCTGACGCTCGGCCTCTTGGAACGGATTGTCCTGAAACGTTGCAGGTGTAATCATAATCAGTGTTCTTCACTGCAATGACCATCTTGCATACTGGTGGGAAACTGAATAGATGATAATGGTGATGATAATGGATTGTTATGATAAACGAGAAAGTTCTCACATCCTCAATCAATCCATGTAAAATAAATTGTCTAACTATCTATTGCCAGATGCCTCAATCCCGCACGGGATGGCCACAAACAAATCGCCTCCATGTCGCTCTGTCCCCGCCATTTCACCACCCCGCTCCCAACTCACACACCCCTCTCTCATGTACCTCTCCACTCCATCCTTCCATCTCATCCTCGGCCTCCCCCTCCCTCTTGCCCCCTCCACCTCACTCACATACACTCTCCGCGTCAATATTTCACTCTCCATCCTCTCCACGTGCCCAAACCACCTTAATGTATTTCTCCTGACTCTGTCTCTCCATGTGACTCCATATGCTCCTCTCAAGTAACTCATTTCCACTCCTCTCCACATGCCCAAACCACCTTAATGTATTTCTCCTAACTCTGTCTCTCCATGTGACTCCATATGCTCCTCTCAAGTAACTCATTTCCACTGCTCTCACTCTTGACTTCTGTCCTTCCAACAGGGTCCAAGCTTCACTTCCATATGTTAGAGTTGGTATCACAATTCTGTCATGTAACAACGTTTTCACTTCCATGCTCACCTCCTTGTTTCTTATCACTGCTTTCAATGAACCAGCAACCTTCCTTCCCTAATGCACCCTTTCAAGCACTTCACCCTCCAGACCTCCATCCTTAATCATCACACTACCCAAGTACTTAAATGCACTCACACTCTCCATATCCTCCCCATCCAATCTCACTGTACATTCACTGGCTTCACTTCTCTCAAAGACCATCACTTTACTCTTCCCTACATTCACCTTTAGATTCCATTTCTTACACACTCTCCCAAACTCATCTACCAAGCCTTGCAGCTCCCCTTCATCTTCGCTCAACAACACAGTATCATCTGCAAACAATAGTACAGGAAGTTTCCACATACTCCCCTCTCTCACTAGGGCCACTCCAACATCCACTGCCCGACCTTGTATCTCTTTTATAACTCCATCCATGTACAGATTGAACAACCAGACATGACACATCCTTGTTAGAGTTGGTATCACAATACTGTCATATAACAACTTTTTCACTTCCATGCTCACCTCCTTGTTTCTTATCACTGCTTTCAACGAACCAGAAACCTTCCTTCCCTGCTGCACCCTTTCAAGCACTTCACCCTCCAGACTTCCATCCTTACTCATCACACTACCCAAGTACTTAAATGCACTCACATTCTCCATATCCTCCCCATCCAATCTCACTGTACATTCTCTGGCTTCACTTCTCTCGAAGACCATCATTTTACTCTTCCCCACATTCACCTTTAGATTTCGTTTCTTACACACTCTCCCAAACTCATCTACCAAGCCTTGCAGCTCCCCTTCGTCTTCACTCAACAACACAGTATCATCTGCAAACAACAGTACAGGGAGTTTCCACACACTGCCCTCTCTCACTAGGGCCGCTCCAACATCCACTGCCCGACCTTGTATCTCTTTACTAACCCCATCCAATGTACAGATTGAACAACCATGGAGACATGACACATCCTTGTTTCAAACCAACCTTCAAATGGAAAGATTCACTCAGTCTGCCATCCACACGCACTGCAGCCTAAGCACCCTCATACATACTCATCACTGCCTTCAACAACTTCCCATCCACTCCATATATTCTTAATACTTTCCACAATCCTTGTCTATCCACCCTGTCATATGCTTTCTCCAGATCCATGAAGGCTGCATACAACTTCTTTCGCTTCTCTAGAAACTTTTCCACTAAGGATCTAAGAATGAATATCTGGTCTACACAACCTCTTCCCTTCCTAAAACCTCCCTTTTCTTCTCCACCTAATTCCTGTTATTTCCCTAACTCTGTCAATAAATATCCTACCATATACTTTTCCTATTACACTGAGAAGGCAAATGCCCCTATGATTACCACACA
>JAGKTI010032684.1:0-11848 GCA_018397915.1 Birgus latro
TTCCACACACCTGCCTCCCCTTATCTGTTCCACACACCTGCCTCCCCACCTCCTACACATGCCTAATCCCCCAGTCCATGCACAGGTACATCTTTGATGTGTGCAGTGATGTGTTGGTGTACCTGGTGGCATGGATTGTACTGGCGCAGGGAGACAACACTGGTCGGAGGGCAGTTGACCCAGGTGATGCTGGCAGTTTTAAGGTCAGCAGGAAATCTTATTATATTGTTTGTGTTGTTATTATTACACTCATACCATTTATTTACACATATTGAGATTTATTCATAGATCTTACAGTTATTTTGTTGATAATGATATTATTTATGTTATTACAGAATTTTACCTATCATCATTGCTATTGTAGTTGCTTACTGTATCTTTTATCATTGTATTTATGTATACATGTACTTTACTGAGGTAGTTGGTATTACATGCCAGACATGGGCTTGCATCTTTACCATGCACAGTCAGGCTTTGTTGTATGAGTCATGAAAGGAAGCTAATCAGTATGGATAGAGGATCGCCACTTTCTGACACTGGAGAAATGGTCCACCCCAACTCTTCGCTTCACAGTGGGCATAGTTGTGATAAATTGTTTTGGGAACAAGGCAGCTTTCCAAGCAGAGGGAGATACTTTAACAGGTATTATGGTATTTGGTGTTTTGCTGAGCATGGCCTCAGTCTCAGCAGTATTTTTGTTGTTTAATTGGAAGTCAGCCTGGATTACATTATCTTTTATAGCATTTAACTACACAGCCACTAAAGTACACACTCAACTCTACAGTACTTGAAAAGATTTTTTTTTATCCCATATTGGGTGTTTTACATAAGTCTGTGATTATTTGTGACCAATGAACGGTACCACAGAGTGTTATGGGAGAGTTTGACATACAAGGTCTGCTCAGAAAGTGTCCAACCTTAGACTCTTAAAAAAATAATAGCTAACCTGTTGAGCTAGGACACTAATTCCTATCAAACAGGCCTCATCTGACTTGACACACATAAGCCAGCATTCTTTCCACTGCCTGAAACATTTTTCAAAGCCGGTTTCGGTATCTCCTGCAGGTGCTTCATCGCATTCGTCATGATCTTTTCTCTTGGATGAACATTGTCCAAGACATGTTGCAGCAGACAAATCATGATCCAGAGTTTCTGAAGATTGTTATTGCTGGAATTGGGACTTGGGTGTGTGGGTGTGACCCAGAAACCAAAGCACAGTCATCCCAGTGGAAGCATCCAGGGTTGCCATGGCCAAAAAAAGCACAACAGGTCTGCAGCAAGGTGTAATGCATTCGCATGTTGACAGTTTTTTTTTCAACTACCATGGTGTTTCGTATCATGAATATTTACCTGGTCAGACTATCAATACATTACTACCTCAGCATTATCCATTGTCTTTGTGACGCAGTTCAGTTGAAGAGACCAGACCTTTGGAAAATGGCAAGTTGGAAGCTGCACCATGACAACACCCATGCTAATTCTTCTCAGTTGATTCAGGAATTTTTGGCCAAGCACAACATCCCGCAAATTGGGTAAGCTACCTACTCACCAAACATGGCTCCGAGTGACTTTTGGTTATTCCCCAACCCAAAACTCTGCTGAAGGGTTCCCAATTTGAGATGAGACAAGAGATCGTGACGAATGTGATGAAGAAACCTGCAGGAGGTACAGAAAATTGACCTTGAAAAATATTTCAGGCAGTGGAAAGAACAATATGCTTCATGTGTCAAGTCAGAAGGGGCCTACGTTGAGGGGGATTAGTGTCCTAGGTTAGCTGTTTATTTTTCTAGAGCTTAAGTTTGGATACTTTCTGAACAGACTTCATAGAAGGAAGTCATCATGTGATCTTATGCCATTCATGTCAGTAAGAACATTTAGAAAACATTGCTTACTCCGTGAGTGAGAAGTAAGATGCAGTTCGTTGGAACAGCTGTTACAGTACTATTTATGTTTACTGTACCCATTAGGGTGTAGGTCAGTATCCCATGTTATGTTACAAACTGCAGCACTGGTAGTTGTACCTTGAACCCCTACACCTTGAAAGAGAAGATGGTGTAAGACTGGCTGATGGTATTTTTAACCTTTCATGATAAGCATGAAATTAGTTTATGAAGATGTTAATGGTGATGATGCATTCACTGGTTCCATCACCAGGTCATCACTGTAACTGTGTTGATTGTGGGGGTCTTCTTCACTGTCATTTTCCATGCCCTCACGCCGGAGCCAATAAACGGAGGAGGAAGGAGGCAACGAGCAGAGTATCAACAAGTGGGGGAGGACGGGGAGCAACAAACTGAGATAGAAGGAGAGACCAGGCCCAGGATACAAATGGAGTGGAGAGACTGGTTGTATGAGAGGCAGTTCTATCAGGTGATATTGCAGTGCATTTGTTCTCTACCTGTTAAAGATCCTTCAGTTAAGTTGATGGCCAAGTGTAGTCAGAATAGCAGGTTGATTTTATTAGTAGCCTAGGAGACACATTCCTCCCACATAACGTAGGCTCATGCAACCACAACTTGGTATATAGCTGTGAATGATCCAGTTCTTTCAGGTAAAAACAGATTAAAAAATATTAGACCTTAATTTATCATTACAGTACCAGAAAGTATGTTTGGTGCTTTTTTCAAAACATCCTTTTATATTTAATTCTTGCTTTTACTCAATCCAGCATACAGATGGAACGGAGGTTGGTTATATGATAGGCAGTTATATTTGATTAAATCAGTTGCCCGTAATTCAGTGTTTTTGTACCAGGACCTTTTTTCTTTCTCAAAATGCCTCATTCATTAACTAGTTACTGTCCCCAGACCCAGGATACATAAAGATTTTTATTAATTTTTAAATAACAGAACAGAAGAAGGAAAAACAAATGAATAAGAGAAAAATAATCCATACATCAGATTACTGGTGTTCTGCATTCATAAAAAATCTGTAACAGTTGGACTTGAACAGCTGTAGGTTGAAGTTTAGGGGGAAACAACTCTGTGGAGGTTAGTTCCAAAGAGATGCAGTTTGGGGAGCAAAAGATTTGTGATTGGCGGAAGTTCTACAATATGGCAGTGTGACAGTCCAGTCATAAACGCCACCAGATGACCGTGTAACACAGGGAAGGCATGGAGAGGTGGCACAGTGGATGCAGCTTCGTCTGAGCATTTGCCATAAAAGTATCTGTAAAATAATGCAAGGTATGCAACTTTCCTTCTTACCAGTAGAGAAAATAGTTTATTTGTAATAGCAGGGTTATTGATAATCCTAACAGCTTTGTTCTGAATTTTGTATAGTTGCTTTAGTGCAACCTCCCCACATCCACTCCACAAGGGTGAGCAATATTCCAGCTGAGAGTGCACATGACTTACGAACTGTAGCCAACTGCTCATCAGTGAAGAAGCTACGAACTCCATACAATAATCCAAGTTTCTTTGAGGCGGTTTTAACAAGTGATCTGACATGAGAGGTCCAGCTGAGGTCATTGTTAACCCGTCACGTCCCGACTGATTTCCTACCTCCGATGCCCCCCAGTCCCGAGCATTTTCGGAATTTATTTATTTTTGCTCAAACCTTCGCTTTTGGTAAGAAACATCGAAAATTCACAGAGAAATTGCCCTCCTGACCTTATAAATGTTGCTACAGGTGATGAGTCAGCCTTACCTTTCGTTCTCTCTCACAGTATCTGGCCTCAAAGAAAACAAACTATGGGAGGGTAAACTACTGTAATTCAGACCACTTTGAATTACGTATTTATTTATTTATTTGTTACGAATTTATGTGTAGTACAAGACTGTATTGGTTTTCACACAATTATATAGGCAATAGAAGCATTGTTCAGTCACCAAACACATCCACATATGGCACCTTTCTTTACGACATTACCACCTCATCACTTCTGTTTGTTTCTTGCTCTAGCCTATTTATTTCTTTATCCTCCACCTCAGGAATCACTTTCACCGTGAATTTCGTCATTGGAGAGACCGTGGGGCAACATTTCTTTATTGGCCAGGTCACTACTAACATGAATTGCCGAGTGTGGGGGGGGAGGGGGGAGGGGGGTCAAGTGGGGCCAGGGAGTATCTCCACTTGACAGCAGATAGAGGAAGGTCTCCCACATATGCCTACCAAAAATCACCCATGAAACTTGAAAATTGTGCAAATTCTGAACCTTGCAATTGCGTGGTGTACCCGTACGTCGATAGGTCTAGCTGTGACAAAACGTTGCGACGTACCCATACGTCGATGGGACGCCTCGGGTTAAGTGAAACACCGAGAATTTCCATATTTTTGGAGATGGGAATTTTAGTCGCATTAAAGGTAATACTTTACAGGAGGAATCTGGCAATATCTATTTACTAGTAAACTGTATATACAGGTATTTGGTTTTACTAGCATTAAATGAGAGAAAGTTATTTTGTCTCCATTCAGTGATCCTAGATGAGTCTTGATTAATGGAGATGGCTGTACTGAGTTGTGAGTTAGAGATATTAGACTTTGTGAATGGGTGTTTAAGTATGCATGAACTGTGAAGTGTTGTCATCTTCATATGAGTGGATGGGATTATGGGTGACAGATAAGAGATCATTAATATGAATTAGGAATAGGGTTGGATCCAGAACTGATTCTTGTGGCACGCCGGTGTTACTCGAGTGGAAATTGGAATACACATCATCTACTTTTATCTTTCTGTCGCTGAGATATGAGGAAATCAGAGGAACAATAGACATTAGTCCATAGCAAGGGAGTTTGGATAGCAAGGAATGGTGCCACACTCTGTCAAAAGCTTTAGAAATATCAATGGCTACTGCATGAGTTTCTCCAGGTTGATCAACTGATTGATGAATGGTGTGAGTCAGGAGATTAAGTATATCAATGGTGGATCTTTTGTGGCGAAAACCATAATTAAGTTATTGGATTCAAGACTTTTAACAATGTGTTTATTCATTAAGATTTCAAATCCTTTACCAAGAGAAGATGTGATAGCTGTTGGTCTGTAATAAGAGGGGTCTGAGGAACTTCCTTTCTTTGGAATTAGGTGGATATTGGCTACTTTCCAAGAATGAAGAAGTACATATGCATAGTCTGAATAATTTGGCTACAATAGAAGCAAGTTCTGGGGGGCACTTTTTCAAAACATATGGAGGAATACCATCTGGGCCTGGAGCTTTGTTGGTTGGTAAATTATCTAGGATGGATTTTTTTTTTTTTTTTTTTTTAGATAACAGAACAGAGGAAGGATGGAGTTTACGTATCTAGTCTGCATTTTAAGTGGAGCAGTTTCAGGAGACTCAAGTTCTAGTGCTGGGACATTCTGGCTGACTTCGTCTAACATAGAATTTCTGGCTAACGTACTGGTAAGGATATTCGCTTTACCACATGGGTCATTTGTAATGTTACCGTCTGAGGTTTTTAGTGGGGGAGTAGGTGATGACTTGTTAAAGTTATAATTGAAAGAACTGAGAGGTGACTAGAACATTCTATTTTCACTGGGATTGTTTAGTAGTTTGGATGCTTGGTTGTGAAGAAAGTTTGACTTAGCAAGATTTATTACTGCTTTTGCATGGTTTCTAGCAATTTTGAATTGACTGAGTGATTCAGAAGTTTCTTATGTTAAGTGAGAGTCATATGCTAATGACTTTTGGGCCATTGCTCTGGCACATTTGCTTTCAAACCATTTTGGGGAGTCTGATCTTTTAGTGAACTATTGACATGGTATGAACAATTCCATACCAATTTGTATCAAGTCATTAATGTTGGACTGGGTAGAATTGATGTCACTAGAGAAGAAAGACTGCCATGGAATGTCAACAAGATAATTTCTGAATCCATCCCAGTCTGCCCTATCAAAGTGCCAAATGGTTACCCTGACAGGTTCAGAACAGGGAGGGATGGGGGAATTGACTAATGAGGCTTTGAAGAGATTATGGTCGGAGGATCCAAGTGGTGACAGTACTTCAATCCTGTCTTGATGTAGATTATTTGTCAGGAATAGGTCCAAGAGATAGGCGTTATGGTCAGGATTATCTGGTATTCTGGTTGGTTGCCTTACCAACTGCGTGAGATTAAGATTCTGCAAACAGCTTGCATTCTAGACCAGTATTGTCAGTCCTGGCAGAATGTGATAACCATTCTACATTATGTACGTTAAAATCACTCAAAACAGTAATTTCAGTGCAAAGGGTGAGGTTAAGGTTAGTCAACTGTGAGGATATCGAGTCAAATATACTGGGTTCTGAAGAAGCACTGGGGGAGCGGTAGACTAAACGGATATAATTGGTAATATTGTTTAGTATTTAGTCCAGTATTTACTCAACATTAAATTTCTGCCCACGTTGAGACTGGATGAGTCAAAATACCCACTAGGCATAATTTACAGTCTGAACAAACTATGTATTAAGAACCAAACTTAATAATATAGGGCCACTGAATTGACGGGTTGCCATCATATGCCATCCGTGATATTTTAATTTCCATTTACAATAAATATAAACAATTCACACTGTTATATATATGTATTCTATTTTTATTATTTATATTACAGTATATGACATTACAGTACTATGATTCACAGTTTCACATAACAGTGTAGGTATTTAACAAAGAAAAATATGCTTTTTAAACAGCGTGGGGAATGTGTTTGTCCAAATCGAGGAGCCATCTAGCGGAATACAGTACATCCTTCAACTTTGCGAATTTTAACTTTGTGATTGCTCCCTACGTGTCAGTAAGTTGGTTGGTGGGGGGTTAGTGCCCCTCCCTGTAAAACAAATAACTCAAAGTCAAATGGCCTCCCCTTTTTTGGATTATGGCGTCTGGCAATAGATAGATAGATTCACCAAAATTGCGTGGTAGTTCCAAAAGTCATGTATTTTTTAACATTTATGAACTTTACGAGCGATCACACACTTTGTGAGGTCGAGTGGTGGGAGAGTCATCTTCCCGTGCTATTTTGCCATGCGGAGTAGTGACATCATGGTTCACTGGGCGTACTGCGCCTCCTAGTTCAGTGGTCTGCCGCCCCGCCACGTTTGTTTGCACCTGCTTCCAACCAAGGTCACTGACCCTCACAATTTCGTGGTGCTCCTCGCAATATCCCAGCAGTCTAACCTTGCACGAGTGTTATCATGGTGCCAACTGGTAAGAAGAACAAGAAAATAAGTTTGGAGACCAAATTGAAAATGATTGAAAGGAAAAAAGCAGGTAAAGGTAACTCTGCTATTGGTCAGGAGTTTGGTGTTGGTGAATCGACAGTGGGAATGATTTGAAAGAACAGTGAACAAATCAAGCAAGCAGCAAAGAACTATGGAGGTGCTCAGTTTGATGGTAGAATGCAGGTGGCCAACAAAGAAGTGCTAATAAAAATGGAAAGATATCTTGCTCACTACATTCAAAGAAAGGAAAAGGAAAGAGTTGCATTAGATGGGCACCATATAAGGGAGCAGGCAAAGATATTCTATCACACGTGCCTTAAAAAAGCCATTAATCCTCCAACAAAACCTTTCAAGGCATCGAGTGGGTGGCTATGCCAGTTCCTCAAAAGAAAGGGGTTTAAACATATCAGGTTCAGTGGCAGGCAAGGCAGTGCTGAATACGAAGCAGCCAACTCCTTTCCCAATGTTTTGAGGGGCATAATAGAGGAGGAAGGGTACACAAAGGACCAAATTTTTAACTTAGACGAAACAGGCATGAATTGGAAGGCCATGCCAAGGTCATCCTACATTGCTAAACACCAAAAACAAGCAAGAGGGAAAAACTAGACAAGTCGCAGTTTACAGTCATATTGACCTTAAATTTATCAGGCACCTACAAAATGAAACCTATGATCATTCACACGGCAAGGCATCCTAGGTGCTGTAATAATATAAGGAGCATGGAAAGCATCTCTGATTTTTATTGGTGCCAGTCTGATAATGGTTGGATGACTTCCAGCATCATAAAGGAATGGCTTCTGAACCATTTTGTGCCCAATGCTCGTCTCATGTACCATCAGAAGGGGCTTCCCTTCAAACTGTGCCTTCTGATGGACAATGCCCCTTGCCATCCACACTATCTCGCAGATGTTCACCCCGATGTGAAAATAATTTTCCTGCCCCCAAACACCACCTCTCTCGTGCAACCCCTTGATCAGGAGATCATAGCAAACATGAAAAACTTCTACTACACCAAACTTTTTAACTACCTCAGAGAAAAAAACAAAACTAATGAAGTAAGGATGATAGAGACAGAGGTTGAGCATGAAGACCTGGATATGGACGACTCCCTGCCACAGGAAGAACTGCCTGACCCTGTCCCAGCCCCGGAAGATGGACCAATTGCCCCAGAGATGACAGTAAGGCAGTTCTGGTGGCAATTTACTGTCAAGAAGGCTGTAGAATTTGTTGTTGTCTCATGGAAGGAAATAAACGAGGGCACCATCAACCATGCCTGGCACTGTCTGGTACCCCACCTTTGCCCTAAAAAGCCAGGTAGCAAGGTTCAGCAGGTGGAAGAGGCTGAAAGGGCAGTGTTGGCAGCAGCACAGTCGGTTGCTGGGTGCCGTGATGTTACAGCTGAGGAAGTGAGGAAAATAGAACAAGAAGAACACGAAAGTGCCATGACCACCATGCTCAGAGTTGACGAAGATGAACTAGCCAACCAGCAACCAGAGCAACCACAGCCATGCCGAGAATTAACGATGCATAACCTGGCCAATATCGTTGCCGTCATTGACCAGCTGAAAGAAACCATCGTGAGCAATGAATGTGACCAATTTAGGGCTCAGGAAGCATGCCACGATGTTGACAGGGCCCTTCACTTTTATGCTGACCTCCACAGAGATGAGGTTAACAAGAGGAAGCAGTCTCTAATCCCAAAATTCATGAGAACCCCAAGAGACCCTGCCCCATCGACCAGCCGTCCTGCTACCCCTCCCCAAGCAGCCAGCGATCCTAGCATCCCTAACCTTTTTTATTCTGATGACCCCAGTGACAATTCTGACTTCGAGACATTCATGAGAAAGGCAGAAAAAACACAGCGAGATGTGGAAATATCTGCCGACAGTGATAGTGATGACGTAGGCCCTGTGGGGCCACAGTAGCTGCACCCAAGGCTCGCCCCACCACCAGTCACCGCGCCAGTCTTCACATCAGTGTAAATGCATTTTTTTTTTATTTGTTATGTTTCATACCTATGATGTTTTCTTATTAATATTACTGTACAGTACATTAGTTCATGGTAGTTTCATTTTTCATCGTAAAATTAAGAGGTAGAGTCGAGAGAAAGAGTGGGAAAAAGTGCTTACCTTGGGGTGATGTCAACCAAATGCCTTTATTTCATATATTTAATTGTTTCAATTTTGCAAATTTTGATTTTGCAAGGGTTTTTGTCAACCATATTCTCGCAAAATTGGAGGAAGGACTGTACTAGCTTTGAAAACACCCCATTATTCAGCAATATATTCTTTAAAAATTTTCATAGTGTTCATATACTTCTTGTACTGAGTAGACCCACAGATGGTGTATGTATACAGGTAGGTTTGTATACATATTACCCAAGATAAAAGTTGTGTGTATTACAGGTAAGTGCGCTGTATGCAAGCTCCCGACTGGTAGCCAACTTGGCCAACATTTATATGCCCATCTACCTTCAGGAGACCCTACACACTCGCCAGGTCAGTGGGACTGTTTTAATGTGGTAGTTTTTCATATTAATAGATTGTATGTTGTAATATAGGCATCACAATTGGAGATTCATGAATATTGTCTTGATAGTTTTCTTAAATATTGTACTTTGTTATACAGTACAGTATACTTGGTGCTGAAACAGAACAACTGTTTTAAAGAAATCTCTTGTCACTCTTCTCCTGTAAAACTTTTCACACATGGTGTATGTACTGTAGTGTACCTTTAGGATGGCTCCACAGAAGCAGTTGCTTACCGTGGTCATTAGATCTGGTCAGCCAGACAGACCGGGGTTAAACAACAACAACAATAATAACAACAGCAACTGTTTTTGATAGATTTTCTTGGGCATTCTGTTGGTAGTTCTACTTCGTCCTTGCTTGTGCCTGTTTTTGGATCCTCCCACTCTGTGTATTACTGTACTGGAAAATATGGTTGGGATATTGGTGATAAAGATTGTGAAGGTGATAATTTAGTCATACACATTTCTTAGCGGAAAATAATAACCGGGGAAATCACAAAATATGACTGTTTTGTAATTCCTTATATATGTTCAGTACAGTATCCAAATCAGTTGGCACCATGTGATTTGATTTATTTACTTGACCATACAATTTTCAAAACATATGATGCCATTTAATCAAATTTTTTATCTAACCACACAATTTGTGATTGACTGCAGGAGCTGATAGCAGTGGTGCCTTTGGTGATGTCACTGTCAGGGGTTGGCTCATCATTCCTCCTCCGTCTCCTCAGAATGTTTCTCGGCAAGAAGGTGGGCATGCAAGGATGAGGCAGAACGGGGCAGGATAAGACTGAGAACACGATAGAGGAAGAAAAGACAGGACAGAGTAGGGCATGGCAGAGAGGGAGAGGACAATGCTGAGAAGGGCAGACCAGAGCTTGGTAGGGCAGGACAAGAAAGAACTAGGCACAGAAGAGTTACAGCAGAACATTGCAGGGAAGGACAGGACAAGACAAGGTAGGGAAGGGCAAGGCAGGGAATGGCAAAACAAGACAAGGCAGGGAAAGGCAGGATGGGATAAGTTTATGTTAGTAGTGAAAATAAGTAAATAAAGCCGCTGTGAAAATAGCAGTATCGTCTGACCAACATTTTCAGTACAAGAAGTCTCCTCTGATGCAAGGAATAACATTGGATCTTATCATGATAATATAAAAGACATAACTGGAGTGAGGGCAGCTAATGGGAATTATTTTTAGTTGTATTACAATCAGAGGTCTTTTCTGAGCTTAATAAGTTTGGTGGGAACAGGAATTAAATGCTTAAATTATCATATTGAAGAAGTTAATAGAGGTTCTTTCTAACCCTTTCCCTATTAGAGGTGTTGTCTGTGAATGAAATTATCTGACTGTGGCAAGGATTTAAATTATCAGGTATGTCAGCATACCATATGGCAAGCATCTTTTTCAGTCAAGCCTGGTGGTGGGTATTGTAGTTGGTCTGGTGGCAAGCACACTATCAGCACTGCCTTGGATGACAGAGTGGGCAGTGTTCTGTGTGGCAGTGATGTGGGGAATATCCAGTTCACTCATGGTTGTACTTTCACTTGCCCTCGCTGCTACACTCATTGGTCAGAATACGGTATGTTGGTGTGGTTGCTTTTACTGTGTTTGTTAATCCTTATTTACATCTACAGTATTTTCTTTATCTTCCCTCCCTTATTTTAATCTTACTAATGGAAAAGTTTCTAGAGAAGGGAAAGAAGCTGTATGCAGCTTTCATGGATTTGGAGAAAGCATATGACAGGGTGGATAGACAAGGATTTTGGAAAGTATTAAGAATATATGGAGTGGATGGGAAGTTGTTGAAGGCCGTGAAGAGTATGTATGAGGGTGCTAAGGCTAGTGCGTGTGGATGGCGAACTGAGTGAATTTTTCCATTTGAAGGTGGGATTGAAACAACGATATGTCATGTCTCTGTGGTTGTTCAGTCTGTATATGGATGGGGTTATGAAAGAGATACAAGGTCAGGCAGTGGATGTTGGAGTGGCCCTAGTGAGAGAGAGCAGTGTTTGGAAACTCCCTGTACTGTTGTTTGCAGATGATACTGTGTTGTTGAGTGAAGACCAAGGGGAGCTGCAAGGCTTGGTGGATGAGTTTGGGAAAGTGTGTAGGAAACAGAATCTAAAGGTGAATGTAGGGAAGAGTAAAGTGATGGTCTTCAAGAGATGTGAAGTGAG
>JAGKTI010032685.1:0-11848 GCA_018397915.1 Birgus latro
GCTGTTTTGTTTGTATATACACCAAAACTATGTGTCTTATTATAGCAATATTAAAACAATTTATTTAGCGCCAAAGAAACTGTACAAACTGATGGAGATAAATAATTTCTTAATAATAATAATAATAATAAATGGAATAGAGTAAAATCTGTCCATGGACAATTTTTGATAAATAAGAACTTCCCACAGCCATTGCCTGCTAGAAGCCGAACTATAAAGGGACCTTGAAGTTTAGGTCACTGACCTTGTGCATATCACCTTAGGCCATCGCAGTCTATAAATCCACCAAGTTTGGTGATTCCCATTTTAATCATTCATGAAAAATTAGGTGACATCCGGAATTTCGGGAAAAGTTCCAATTTTTCACCCAAGGCAACCTCAGAGATTAATCAGCTGATTAGAACCATACTCATTTTCACACTCTCGACCGCCTTAAGACTATATTGTAGTAAACTAAGCTTCCTAGATTCAGCGATTCCTGAGATAGCTTGGCTGACTCACTCTTCTGTGTTTCGGATAATATCCAGAGATCGGTTGACGAACTGCTGCCATACTTGGCCAAAAGAAGAGGACAGTTGTCAGACCAAGCTGACCTAGCTTGAAGGCTCAAGGCCAAATTGCATTTGAAATATTTCAGTTTTAAAATAAGTAATAATAATAATAATAATAATAATAATAATAATAATAATAATAATTCCTTATTACCTGTTCCTATTGCGTAGCCACAGAAAGGAAGCTTCGCAGTATGGCATATAAGGTACACTCGCGATCCAAATTAAGTATCCAGTCCTTGTCGATGCTGTGGCCAGGAAACCAAGAATGGTTTGGTGTTCGAACACAGCTTCAAACCCCCTCCCCTCCTCGCCCCTCCATCCGTTCTCAACTACAACCACCTTCCTTGATATCTTGATAGAGAGGTAGTCTTTGCTTTGCGGTATGAAGCATACACACACACACACACACACACACACACACACACACACAGATATACAAATATCAGAATATATACAAACACCAGATATACAAATACCAGATATACAAAAATCAGAAAAAGAAATGCAAGAGGAGCTAAGTAAATTAGACAAAGGAAAAGCAAATGGTACTGATCAAATTTCATGTTGGGTGCTATATGAATGTGCAAAGGAGTTAAATAGACCATTATCTTTAATATTCAAAGAATCCTTGGGTCAAGGTAAACTACCTGATATTTGAAAAAAACAAACATTGCTCCCTTATTCAAGAAAGGGAATAGACAAAATCCACTCAACTACCGACCAGTATCACTAACCTGTGTTGTAAGCAAGATATTAGAAAAGCTGATAAGAAACGTTTGGGTAAATTATCAAGAAGAACACAATATGATAACAGAAAAACAGTTTGATTTCAGAAAGGGAAAATCATGTGTTATTAATCTGTTGATCTACGATCATAGAGTAACAGAAACATTATAGAAAAGAGAAGGGCTGGACAGTATCTAATTAGATTTCAAGAAAGCGTTTGACAGAGTACCGTACCAAAAACTTTTATGAAACTGTACTATCAAGGAGGAATCCGAGGCAGACTGTACTGTTGGATGCAATATTTTCTTTAAAAAAAGGGGAGGGGGGGGGGGAATGAGAACAGTATCAAGGGGAAATTACTCATCACGGAGGGAAGTGACTAGATGAGTTCCACAGGGCTCAGTGCTGGCACCAATTATGTTTTTAGTGTATATAAATGACATAGATAGCAACATTGGAAATGAAAGCTATCTAAATATGTTTGCTGATGATGCAAAAATGCAAAGGAGAATTACTAACACAGACTTGTAAAGAGCTACAAGAAGAATTAAACTTCATGAATGGAGCAATACATAGCAATTGGATTTCAGTGTCGACAGGTATCATGTAAATCAAGTTTGGTAAAAGTGGAAAAAGGCCTGATTTGGATTATAAGTTAGGAAGTAAAACCCTACATATATTAGAAAGAGAGAATGGCCTAGGTGTGATTAACAATAGCAGACTATCTCTGGCTGACCACATTAGTGAGAAGGTACGGAACATGTGTACACTCCATGCAAATATGAGAATAGCATTCACATACATAAATGAAGACATGCTAAGAAAGATAATAGCATCATTCATCAGACCAACCCTGGAGTATCCGTAAGTAGTCTGGAGTCCTCATCTCAAAAAAACACATAGATAAGATTGAAAAATTTTAAAGGGCCGCTACAAGATGGGTACCAAGCTTAGGGGATCTAAGCTGCCAAGAAAGACTAGAAAAACTGAATATACCTACACTACAGGAGAGAAGGAAAAAAGGAGACATGATTATGCTATATAAATGCATATCAGGGAAGGAGAAGATAGACATAAGTGAATAAATACCCTATGAGGAAGCATCAGCAAGAGGACACTGCATAAAAAGATAGGCGATAAAGACGTAAGGAAATTTAGTTTCCCAATTAGGGCAATTGATCAGTGGAATGCCCTGCCCAATGAAACAGTGTGTGCCAAAACAATTAATAAATTTAAGGATATGTACAATAAAAATGGTTTAAGACACGGGACAGTACGAGATGGACTTTTCCTGTAGATACAATTAGGTAAGAACAGTTAGGTAAGAACACACACACACACACACACACACACACACACACACACACACACACTCACACAAATGTGTGATAAAATAAGGAAAAAAGACATGTTATTACGAGCTTCACTGAATCCTGTTAAAAAATAACACTCGCTCTGTCATCTAGAGCGTGGATGTAATTAATGTAATTCAGTAAGTAAAAACATCTGTGTAACGGATGAGGCGTGTTCTACCCTAAGCTTAATAAAACAATCAGCCAGTAGCAAGAATAAAATAGCAGATTATTTCATGAATAAGTGTCTGTTTATTTGGAGAGTGTTAGTATGTCTTTATAAGCCTTACGTCTTCCTGTCTGGGAGAGTCGTATTTTCACTCCAACTGAATCAAATAATCTGGCGGTAACGATATAGTAATACCAATAATATTAATGTGAACTGATAATTCCAATTAATGTGAAATGAAAATTCGGAAATGTCTGCCTCAATTTCGTTCTGTTTATTTTGACCGCTTCTCTGTCTTCCAAGTCTGCACCTACAGAAAGAAAATTTTCATGCGTATTTACGTTATATAAATGCAAACTTCCTCCCTCCCTCTCTCCCTCCCTCCATCTCAAACTACCACCATTCCGCTTAATGAAGGGGTAGTTGACTCCTTTAGGGTGCGTCCACATGTGTACTCGAACATATGTTGGCAACACAGCTGGCAACATGTTCGGGAACATGTTTGCAGCAGTATTTGGACAGATGTATGCAAACATGTTTCAGTGCAGCTTCAAACACTGGCAGCAGAGGTGATGGGATAAGTGTGTCCATACGAGGCAGCTGAGACTTCACCATGATGTTGCCAACATGATCTGGACGCTGCTGTTCCCAACATGTTTACAGCGTGTTCATTACTGTGTTGCTTACATGTTTCCAACACTTGTTTGAGCATACGCGTGGACGCGCCCTTACGTCGCGGTTTGAAGCAGCTTACGTTGCTCAGAATGTGTTGTAGCATCTATATAACCTTAATACGTATGAAAAAAAATCTGATTGCACAATAACATAATAAAAGAACGTGATGCAAAACGGAATGAGCCACTGGCATCAAATGTAAAATATTGTAATATTTTTCTTATCATTCAAGCATGCTTGGAATTCTGAGAGAGTCATATTGTTGAACAGAAGTCATCCTCGGAGAAATAGACAGAAAAATTGTCGGAAAGTTAAACATATGCCTTAGAGAGATTCGTCAATGTTGCAATTTTATTCTTTATATCAACAAAGGAAAAGGAAAGGCACAGACACATGCCATTTGAAATTAAGAATAATTGTTAATTGTTCGAGCGAACAAAGCCAGAGAGAACGCCAAATTTAGTTACAGTTTGGACCCTGTCATATGTACCCATGTACCCGAGCGAAAGATTTATTGCATCAGAATGGGGGCAAGGGTCGGGAGGAAAACGTGTAGTACAGTAGCCAACTTTCTTGGATATCTCAGCCAAATTTGAAGTTACAAGAAAGATAGACATCACTTTGGAAATCGCATAAAAATCCTAAATCATAATCATCTCATTGACAACTTGTAATTTCCAACAGTTTTTCCGTAAATTGAGGAAACGATTTTTTTTATATAAGGCAGTTTAGCGTAACAGCCGGGTGTGAAAGAAGTAACGGTCTAAGGTTGTGTGAGTAGTGCGGCAGTATTTAACCGACGACTGCTGATAGAGTTGGTTTTAGGAAGTATGAGGGAATATTTTTGGTGTAATCTAATGAGTTCTTTTTAGTATTTTCAGGTCAGGAAATCAGAGGAAGATGATGAGCCACATGAGACAATACTCAGCACAGCCTGACTTGCTCGCTTGCTCACTCGAACATGTTCCACACTTTCAGTGTGGACTCCTATTACATGTTTTACTCTTGCTAAAGACAAACAGTTACATGCATCTTCGGAAAGAAATTGCCTCCTAAATAAGACAAACAGACATACACAGATTCTGGATTATCGATTCATGTTTTGCTCGCTGGTTTGGATCCCCGACATATGTACAGTAGCTCCCAAAAGTATCGTTAAAGTGTGGTGCGAAGAATGGCAAAATGAACGATGAAACATTATTCCCAGCCACTTGCCGTCTTGGTAAGGTTGGTACGCATGGTTAGCAATCGTACGTGGTACCGCTAATAAGCAAATCAACGCCACTGTGTGACTGCAAACATCCATCAACTTGTAAATGGTAACAGTTCAGTAATATTCATACCTCTGTGTTAAACAATATAACCCATTACACACATTATGTTGTGATAAATGCATCTTGGGAAACATAGTAACTGCGGCGGGCAGAGTTGCCATGTTCGAATATAATGGTCCCCACCTGTTGGGGCAAATATCCACACACACACACACGGACTGAGTTGTCATGTTCGAATATAAGTGAAGGAATGAATTCTCCGAGCTAGACCTATATTAGACCATATAGCCCTGATAGGGTGATGAGTGCGCTAACTTTCAGCTGAGTAGCTACCCGGGCGGGGAGCAAAATCACTACCTCATGGTCCTGAGCTACGCACGCCACTACTGAGTACTGAGTCACCCAGCCCCCCTTGAATATAAGGGGAACTCAGACTATTAAAAAGCATGAGAAAAATACCCATCACAGTTCTTTCGTTATCACAACTACAAATAGATTACCAATGCAGAGGTTAATAATAGCCTATAGGGTCTGCATGTCAGACAATTTTAACCACATCATACTACCCGTATGTAGCGATATCTCGGTTTCGGAAGGTATTGTGGTGTGGTGTTTCGTTACGTGAATGGCACAGCTTCATAGTAGGTGTCGTGGCTACAAAGTTCTGGATGCAGGCGGTGGATACACTGGTTATTAGATGAATAAAAGGAGCCCCCCAAAGTGTGTTTAACCCTATATTACATATATATTACATATATACATATACTGTATAATGTCCGATATAACAATGAACCGCGCATGTCACCCCACAATACGGCTGGTGCATCAGTGACAAGTGGGTTTATACGCTGCTCTGGGGATTAGTTTCAGATAAGTTCGTTTACTGTCTTTACATTTCGTTTACCTCTACCTGCCTCTCTAATATTTTTGTGCTTTCACTTTATACTGGGTGTCACATGTCTTCCAGTCATAATCACAGATAATATATAAACACTTTCTCAAAATATATCAATTCTGGGAAAACATGTATAATATTCATCTAGTGATGATAGCCTTGTGCTGACACTCGTGAAAGCATTACAGATGAACCATAGAAAGAGTAACAGTCCTCTGTTAAAACTAACTAGTCTTACTACGTCATCATAACATCAAATATACCTACTGTATATATGACAAAGTGGTTAATATTACATTAGAAAGAAAACAGTATATAAAATCCCAGGTCATATACAGGTGTATGGCAGCCACCCACCAGCATGCAGGGCTACCAATTTTGTTGGCACTTCACGCAACACGTGTCAGATATATCGTCCATTGTGTTAGAATGTATAGCACTTTATTTTAACGATACTTTAGGGAGCTACTGTACCAGAGCAAAAGATTTATCGCATCTGCAAGAAATGGGGGCAGGGGTCGGGAGGAAAACTCTGTAGTACAGTAGCGAACTTTTTTGGATATCTCAGCCAATTCTGAAGTTACAAGACAGACATCAGTTTGAAAATCGCATAAAAATTCTCAATTATTTTTATTTCATAGACAACCCGTAATTCCTAATAGTTTTTCTGTAAATCGAGGAAACGATTTTTGTTATAAGGCAGATGAGCGTAACAGCTGGCTGCGCAAAGAGTAGCGGTCTAAGGCTGCGCGAGTAGCGCGGCAGTATTTTCTGGCGATTGCTGAGCAAACAGGTTTTGCCTTTTCAAAACAAATAATGCCTTCTGTTTGGCATTTTTTTTTTTTTTTGGGGGGGGGGGAATTTCTGACTGAATCCGAGTCAGACTAATACAATACCCTGATCGACAAAAGAAACTCTGAATTTCTGATTTCTGATTCGAATTGAGCGCACAGAGAGATATGGTGAAACTACTTTTTGTGAGTGAGCAAAAAGCAAAGTCATTATTAACATGTTAGGTCCCAAGTCCTAGACCTAAAATTAATGCAAGAGGAGTACTGGTTTTAGGGAGCGTGAGGGAATATTTCGGGTGTAATCTAATAAGTTCTTTTTTGTATTTTCAGGTCAGGAAATCAGAGGAAGATGATGAGCCACATGAGACAATATTCAGCACTGCCTGACTTGCTCGCTCGCTCGAACACGTTCCACACTTGCAGTTAAGATGCCTATCACATGTTTATATTAAATTCTTGATATCACTAGATGACATTTTTCAGATTAAGTGATAACAGACCCTTCTTGTAGACGAAAACGTGATAGACAATTGGGCAGACGGACTCGGGAAAGACAAACAGGTATTCTCTCAATCATTATTTCACATTGATTGCTACTTCACTCCTACTAAATACAGGCGATATTATATAGTATGAGTGAGAATAAACTCTTTCTGTAGATGAAGATGTGAAAGACTGGGAAGCAGGTAAAATAAACAGAACGAAAATTAGGAAGACAGTTTCCGAATTATAAGTTCATATTAACTGGAATCATCAGTTCACGTTAATTGGTATTGCATTATTGTTCTGCCAGAAGTTGGTCCCAGAACACGCTGCATATTATTATTATTATTATTATTTTTATTAGCATCAGTAGCAGTAGGACCGGTACTAGAAGTAGCAGTAGTAGTATCACCAAGTGCTTACTTTTGGTATTTGGTAGCCTCCTAGTTGAGTATCAGCAGAGACTGAGTGCTCCAGGCCAGCTGGTGTAAGAGACGACATCCGTAGAGACTCGTTGATTACTGCCTCAGTGTATGGCAACCTGCAATGTGCATCAGCATCATAACATACATCACTATTCATCGTTATCATCATCAACATTACGAAATCCATAATCATCTTCATAATGAACATCATTTATATCAATATGGAGTCACATGGAGAGACAGACTAACAAATGAGGAAGTGAAGGAGCGTTTTGGTGTGGATGTGGACGTGGTAGGAAGTGTTAGGAGAAACACATTAAGGTGGTTTGGGCATGTGGAGAGGATGGATCGTGAGAGACTGACGAGGAGAGTGAATGTGAGTGAGGTGGACGGGGGAGAGGGAGGGGGAGGCCGAGGATGAGGTGGAGGGATGGAGTGGAGAGGTATATGAAAGAGGGGTGTGTGAGCTTGGAGCAGAGCAGTGAAATGGCAGGGGACAGAGCGACATGGAGGCGATTTGTTTGTGGCCACCCAGTGCGGGATTGAGACGTCTGGCAACAAATAGATAGATAGATGATCATCATTACAACCGTCATTACATCTGGTGTTGCAGTGAAGATGATGATGATGATGATGGTGTTGAAAGAAGTGGAAGACACTGGTAATTATGTTGCTGATGATGATGAGGATGACCATATTGATGATGTTGATGCTGATGATGGTTTTGGTGGTGATGATGATGCAGAGGATACTTATGATGGTGATAATGATAGCAAGGATGATTATTACCTGGGCCGATCCTCTAGCGAAGGCAGCGCCCCCTTCACCTCCCTGTCAATCTCCTCTTGCATTTTCGACTGTGTTCGAGGGTTGGTGGCCACGTAGTAGAACAGGAAGGAAAGGGTGTGCACCGTTGTCAGGAAACCAGCAGTGAACAGATCCCAGAGAAGAATAGCCAAATCTTTCTCTGTAAATCATGCTAGAGATTAGTTTTGTATACACATGTTCACTGCCATCACAGTCTTGGTTATCAGTGTCATTATTATCTCCCATAACCACCTATCTACAATACCTTGCCTATTTAACCGCTGATACTTGATGCGGGAAGAATATAGGATGAATAGGGGGAAAAAAAGAAAGAGCAAAAGCTACCTGTGGAGTCGATAATGAATTTTTTTTCTTTATGCAAGAAAGAAGTAACGAAAGGCTAAGGGCCCACAAACCGTTCCTTACAACAAAAAGAAAAACACAATACAAAAGAGCCAAATTCAAGATCCGATCATTTCGAGATGCCTGGACACACTGCGTTTGAAAGACTGGAGATCGTAGGAAGTACGAAATAAACACAGGGAGACAGTTTCAGAGTTGACGAAGAGACAGGTTGAAGGGAGCTAGTAAGAGAAGGAGAGTTAATGAGACGAGAAGCCTTTGACTCCACCCTATTAAGAAGAGCTGTATGAAGGGAGCCTCCCCACACATGAGAGTTGTACTCTACACAGAGGCGAATAAAACCCGTGTATAAAGTCAACAACTGTGTAGGGGTAAAGAAGGTACGGAGTCGCCTCAGCACACCTAACCTCTTGGAGGCAGATTTTATAAGAGATGTAATATGGTCTTTCCAAGATAAGTCCCGAGAGAATGAAATCCCAAGCATGTTCAAGGATGATGCAGGATTAAGCTGGATATTATTAAGCATTAATGGGTACTCCCGTGGAAGAATTTGTTGGGCTGATAGGTGTAAGAACCGAGTCTTTGATGCATTAAAAACAACAAGATTACTTTTACCCCAGTCAGAGGTAAGAACCAAGTCTGACATTAGGTGTACAATAGCCTCATCCCTTGATTGTTGAAGTAACTGCTGAGATGCACTTTGTAGGAACCGAATAGAAAGGTGAAGGGTGGAATCATCAGTGTACGAGTGGATAGAGTTAGATGTACAACTTATAAGGTCATTGATAAATAAAAGGAAGAGAGTTTGTGATAGGAGAGAGGCCTGAGGAACACCACTTGATATCTAGGAGAAGAATGGTGGCCGTTTACAACAGCAGCTATAGAACGACCAGAAAGGAAGCTATAGATGAAGGCACAGATACAAGGATAGAAACCATGAGAGGGCAGTTTGAAAATTAAAGATTTATGCTACACTCGACTGAAAGCCTTTAAGATTGAAAGTGCAGTGGCAAAGACTTTGCCAAAGTCCCGAAAGGAGGATGACCAGGAGTCTAAAATATAGTTGAGAAGATCACCAGAAGAGTGTCCCTAATGGAACCCATACTGACGATCAGAAAAGAGGTTGTGATAGAAAAGATACTTAAAAATTTTTCTGTTAAGAATAGACTAGAAAACCTTTGAGACACAGGGTGTTAAAGCGATTGGGCGTTAGTTAGAGGGTTGGGAATTGTCACCCTTCTTTGGGACAGGCTGAATGAGAGCAACCTTCCAGCATGAAGGAAAGGTAAAAGTTGATAGACAAAGGCGAAAGAGTTTACTAGGCAGGGAGTAAGCTCAAAAGCACAGTTCTTGAGGACAACAGGAGGGACCCCATCAGGCTCATATGCTTTGTTCGTAATGAGGCCAGTGATGGCAGAAAATACATCAGCTGAAGACATTTTAATGTCAGCCATGAGGGAGAAACAAGCAAATGCTCCATCAGGTTATCGACTGTCTGCTCAGTGACATAGGCAGAACTGCTGGGAATTGCAGCTGCCCTCAGCCTTGCAAGAAAGAAACAGGACCTGCGGTCATCATCACGGATAGCCTCGGTGTGCTACAATCGCCCACCTCCAAGAGACCTGCATGCATAAGACTCACCAAGAGGGCTAACGTTCTCATAAGAAAAATGCAGGAAAAGGGCAGGCAACTCTTCCTAGTATGGGCACCGTCACACGCGGGCATCATAGGCAACAAGAGAGCAGCTCAAGTGGCGGACGAGGGCACCAAGAAAAGTAAGGTAGACCACAAGATCCCACTGCTTATCAGCAACCTGAAGGAAGCTGCAGGGACACCGATCCTCGATGAATACAGGGAACAAATTTGACAGATGAAGGCTCACCTCTCCTCTGTATCCAGGTACTATGATACGACAAAGGGTAAACCGCGTGAATACAAACAAAGCGGCCTCAAGATGAGAAGACAACAAACAACTTACGGCCGAATAAGACTACAGTACAGATGTCAAAGCTCCTGCATTTTTTTAATACGATACATAAATAGCATCATATATATAGCATAGTATCATATGTATCAGAGAGAGAGAGAGAGAGAGAGAGAGTGAGTGAGAGACGAGGAAGTTGCAAGGTGTTACCTAACCATCACAGGAAGTAACTGACTTTACACCTTTACCGTGGCAAGCTGACACATACAGTACATACACACATAAAGTGTTCTGGATATTTCCATAGCACGCATGGTACACGTGACAAGGCTTTCCTTACACCAGAGGGAAAGGAAAGAGGAGCAGATTGACGGGAGAGACGGTGGGAGACAGGGGCCAGGCTCTGAGAGTTTGCATACAACCGCTCTCGCATAAGTTCTTGTGTTATACACACTGAGTTAATCTTGAACTTCCCTTGAAGACAATAAAAACTACGATTAATCACGATTCATTTTTAACTCCTCCCTGAGGCAATATCTACAACACTACAAATTATAGACCTACAACCGCCTTGGGTCCGGCTACAACATTTATATATAAAAGTGAGAGAGAAATAGACTGCGGCCAGTACTGCACACCGAAAACCTCTCTCAGCTATAAAAAGGTCACAGGAGGATCATTGTATCATTTTCTGCAGGTTTAAAGTGAAGATTAGATTTCCTTAGTCATCATTATCATCATTATTACTATTATCACCAGCATCATCAATTTCCTAACCTTCCTTTCCACTATCTTTATTACGTTTTGTGATCATTACATCAAAAAGGATTTGCAATAGTGAACAGATCCCATATTACAATTGTCAGGTGTTTCTTTGCTGTTTGTTCAAGGAATTAATTTTCTTTATACTGTACATGTTCATTTACACGAGTCATGATCATCTCAATATTTACTCTTTTTCTATTGTGGAGTGGTGAATACGGGATGGTGAAACCCAATCATTCCCTGGAAATCAAATTCAAGACTACATTTCCTCAGCCATCATCTCCACCATCTCTTTTCAACCATGTAGTTTACTATATATATATTTTTTTTAGGGGGGAGGGGCAGTGTATCGCAATGACCCCCAGTTTTTATTTATTTATTTTTTTTTCATTAAGGAAGCTAAAATTTTCTCTAACTTTATGAAAAGTTGTAAATTTGTTTTTTATCACCATATTCACCACCACCATCATGGTAACCATATACGAGTACAGTAAGTTACTGTTACAATGCGGTGTTTTGGTTATTTTATAAGACACGAGTCAATGGTGTGGGAGCAGACTGTAACACCAGTCTAGCAGGGCAGTACTCCCAAGGTGGATGGAAAGCTGGTAAAAGGGAGAGTTGGAGCTCCCGTTTCATCAGCCC
>JAGKTI010032686.1:0-11847 GCA_018397915.1 Birgus latro
TGCCATCTCGGTATCGATCTCCTGTGACACAGCACAATCACACTAGATACAATGGGATCCGGATTTCACTACATCACCGTCCTGTGACTGTTCTAATGTCTCAGTAATTACAGTAGATTCAATGATAGACAATATGGAGAAAGGATCCCTTATGCAAGTTTTACTTTATATGTGTGCATCATAAGCACAGAAATTTCGAGAAAGAAAATGAATAACTACATAATACTTTATTTATGGTGTCTGTATTTGACGATACGGCAGTTTCAGGGCGATGACTGTTTTCAACAATTGTAACTGTAGTCGTTCAATGAACAGTGCACACACATTCACACAGTAGTTGTGTGCATGCTGGTGTAAATTTAAGTCATTCTCAACGTTTCTTCGCACATTCACACGGCATCATTTATTCTACAAAAGAAGTTGCATACCGGTATTTATAAGATTTCAGCAAGGTTGTCTTTACTCAGCATAACTAATTATTCAGTTCCCTACAACAATGGTTTCAACTTTATCAACAGCTTAACAGCCTTCCCATCTATTTCATTAACCTTGACATTAAGAAGACATAAAATCAAATTCTTTTAGTCAGCAGCCAACCTCTTCCCCCTTCTCATTCTTTCCTCCGACTCCTTCACTCTTCCCTCCCTTTCTTTCCCTCCTCCCTTCCTCAAATTCGCTACTCCTAAGCTCTTCTTCCCTCCTTTCTCATCTTCCCTTCTCCCTCTCTCACCATCCCTCTTCGCTTTCTTATCATCCCTCTTCACCCTTTCCTTTCCTCCTCCTTCCCTCTCTTTCTCTCCTTCTTTCCTTCCTCCCTCTCCTTTTCTCCTTCCCTCTTTTTCTCTCTTTCCTCCTTCCCTTTCCTCCCTTGTCCCACTAATCCTTCCACCCGCGCCCTTTTCCTTCTCTCCACCCTTCCTCACCTTCTCTCCTTCCCTCTTCCCTCCCTCCCACGTCTCCTCCTCTTCTTCCTCCTTCACGCATCGGCCATTGGTAGTGACAGTAGCGCCACCGTGACGGCTAATAACTATAGAGGAGATTAAGGGGAGAAATAAGAGAGATAATGACGATGACACCTCCACCCGCCACTTCACCTCGCTTATAATGATGGACTTTCGGGGAGGCGTCATCGTGGAGTGGGAGCGTGTTAAAGAAGCTGTGAGCTGGGATTGGCCTTTATGTTAGGGCAGGAGGCTGTGAGGGGATGGAGAGAGAGTGAGTTGTTTTTTTTCTTGAGAGAGAGAGAAAAAAAAAAATTATATGTACGAACTGCAGTATTAAAGAAGTCATGTACAGGGGTTGGCCTTAACACTGAAGCAGGAGGCTGTGATAGGACTGTGAGAGAAATAAGGAGAGGAGGGTATTGCATTTTTTTTTTTTTTTACTGAAAGAGAGGAGAGAAAGAGACTACAAATGAAAACTGTGATATCAAATGCTGAAAAAAAAAAAAAAAAAAAAGCATACTTGGAGGAAGAAGGATGAGTTTAAGTGAAACAGAGAACGAAGGAATTGGAGAAGGGAATAGATGAAAAAAGTGGAAATAATGTCACTGATACGGAAATGGAATAAGCTGGAAGGGAAGGCATGTTCTTAAAGGGAAGGAAGGGAAGAAAAGTGTTGGGGGAAGATAAAGCTGGCGTGGGCCCTCAGATTTAAGTTAATAACCGTGATCTAAGTAGTATCGGAGGCTTCGTGGCACCTCTTCCACTGCGATTTATGTTCTGTATTACACATTAATATCTACTTGTACGTATGTGCGACATGAAGACGTTTAATTTCTGGTTAACCCTTACGGAATTAACACATCAGGCTAAAGAGGATATTCACTAGGCTTTAATATCGATACAGCTGGCATTAAGAGCATACAAGTGGTGCAGAATAAGTAGCTAAAGTGAATGTGCTAAAATTTCCAAAGCCACTCAGAATACGACCGAATGCAAGGCGATTTTATTCAGCTAGAGACACCCTAGTAGTCAAACAGTAAAAGGTATAGCGATTAACCCTTTCGCTGCTGTGGACAAACTAGTGTAACTTCTTCAAACACCGGACGACCAGAAAAGATGGCGACAAAATTCGGAAGACGGAAACCTGCTGAGGGAAAAAGTAAATGACGGAAAAATGAACAACCATCACATCCACATCATCACCATCGTCATCACCATCAGCATCGCCATCATGATCATCATCATCACGAATATTGGATGATGACAAAGTCGACTATGACGAAAATGACTATTAAGACGACGACGACGACGATGATGATGTCATATGACGACGACGACGACGATGATGATGATGATGATGATGATGATGAGGAGGAGGAGGAGGAGGAGGAGGAGGGGGAGGAGGAGGAGGAGGAGGAGGAGGGTTTTATAAAGTGATGACGGCCAAAACACGGCATGACTGTGTGGGAAAAAAAAGTGAATGTAAAAATAATAATAATAATAATAAAACAAGGTTTCTGGAACCGGAGAATTAAGTCAGAGTTGCAAAATTGAACAGGTGATAGAGAGAAAAAGATGGAGGGAGAAGAGAGGCAAATAGCAAAGAAAAATTATGAAACGAGGCTGGAGACGACGCAGAGAGAAAATAACATGAGAGATGAACCAGAGGAGAGGAGAGGAAATGAAGACAGTAAGAGAAAAGAGGACGGGAGAGAGGATGGGAGGGGGGAGGGAGCTGAAAGAGGAGGGGAAAAAGAGGATATCAACTGAAAGACAGGACTAAATTAAAGAAGGACAATGGATAATGAGAGGATGCAAAGAAAAGAGAGTGATGGGAGGAAGAGGGAGAGAATGGAGGTTAACAGAGGAGGAGACTGGGAGCGAAGGACGAGGAAGGCGAAAGATGAAGGGGTAGGAAAGTGAATGTGGGACAGGATATGAACATGAACGAAGAGGGAAGGGCCTAACCGTGGGAAGTCGAACGAAAATGATGGAATGCTTAACAGGAGCAACTACAAAAATTGGAACTGGGAGATCAGAGAGGATACTTAACTTTCTTAGGGTCACTCTTAATAATATCGACTGGCGTTGGTTGGCATATAACACTAGAGAAGCTGCAGCTATGATGGCATATAACACTAGAGAAGATGCAGCTATAAGAAGGCTAAGATAATGTGGGAAAGAAAAGATCCCTAGATGATGGAAATAAAAAAAAAAAAGTGGGTAGTAGGTAATGAATGGTGGTGGAGAGGAGGAAGAAATGGGTCGATGGGAGAGTTGGTATAAAGAAAGAATGGGGAAACAAGAAAAGACGAGTGGAATACAGGAGGAAAGGAAAGAACAGAGAAGTAAAAGGAAGGACTTGATGAGAAGCAGAAGGCAAGGGAAGATGATCAAAAGTAGCAGTTAAAAAGGACACCAAGAGGAGGGAAAGAGGAGGGCGAGAGGAGAGCTTACTGGAGATGGAAAAGAAAGGGAGGAGGAGGAGCAAGAAAGGTTGGTTATCGGAAAGGAAGAGGACAGAAAAAGAAGAAAGTCGACCAAAAACAATGAAGACGAAGAAAGGCCATGAGCTGTGATAAATGGGAAAGTGAACTGTAAAATAACAAACACAGGAAACAGAAAGATAACTGAAACAAGAACACAAGATGAGAACTGGTAAACACAAGAGGAGGAGGAGGAGGAGGAGGAAGATATCATGAAAGGGAGTGAAAAAAAAATGAAAAGATGAGAAAAAGAAGAAAAGGAAGATGGGGACAAGGCGACTCAGGAAGACAAAATGAGAGAAGAAGTAAAGAGGGTAAAGAAAGAGCAACAGAAAACTGAAACAGGTGAAGAAGAGAGTAAGAGGGGTAAAGTTGGGGAAAAAGAGGCAGAGAAGGTGAGCAAAACAAGAGAGCACAGGAAGGACGAGGAATACTTGAGGGAATACCAAGAGAAAGAGTACAGGAAAAAGAAGGAAGAAGAGGAGACAAGAAGAGAGGATTTGAGGAAGAGGAGGAAATAAGTGGAAACAGGACGAAAGAAAAGGCAAAGAAATTTAAAAGATGAAGAGAAGGAAACTCAGGACTTGATAAGAGGGAAAATGGAGGGAAAAGGAAGAAAGGGAATGGCAGGCAGAAGAGGAATAGGGTGGAGATAAAAGTAGTGGGAAGCAGGAACACAGCAGAAAAAAGAAAAGGGGATGAGAGGTGAGAAACAGAAGAAGGAAAAAGAGAAGAGAAAAGCAGAGGAACAGCAGAGAGAAGAAAGGAAAAGAGAGAAGAAAAACAGAGAAGAGAAGAGGAGAGAGGGGCAAGAGAAAACATTGTATTATGAGAGAAACGGTAGAAAGGAGAAGAGAAGAAAAGAGAGGAACAGTGGAGAAAAAAAGAGAGGAAACAAGAGGAACAGTGGAGAGAAGACAGGAAAGGAACTGCTTGAAGGAGGGGAAAGGAACAGCTGAGAGGAGAGGAAAGGAACAGACTATTAGTGGAGAGAAGAGAGTACATGAGAGGAACAGGGAAGAGGGAGGAACAGTGCAGAAAAGAGGGGAGACGAGAAGAACATCGGAGAGAAAAAGTGAAAAAAAAAGGAACAGTTCAGAGAAGAAGAGAGACAGAGCGAGAGGAACAGTGGAGAGGAGAAGAGGAAAGAGAGAAGAGGAAGAGTGGGGAGAAAAACGGAGGAGAAGAAGAAGATGGGAAGAGTGACGAAGAACTGTAAAGAGAAGAGAGGAAAGTAAGGGAGCACAGGAATGAAAAAGAAACGAAGCGAGAAGAACACTGGAGACAGGAAGAAGGGAAAAAGGAGAGGATTAGTGGAAAGAAAAGAAGAGGAACTGTGGAGGGAAGGAGAGGAAACGAATGAAACACTGCAGAGAAAAAACGAAGCGAGTGGGGCAGCAGAGAGAAGAAGAGAGGAAGAGAAGAAGAGAGGAGAGAAGAGAGGAAGGAAGGAGGGAGGGAGGCGACGTGTCATGATGGTGGTCAGTAATTACCCTAACTTGTGGTTATTGCAGCCGTCCAGGTGGTCAGGAATGTTGGTGGATGGGGGTGGTGGTTGTGGCAGGGATAGTGGTAGCTGTGGCGCCGGTGATGGTGGGGATGATGGTAGTTATGGTGGGGATGATGGTAGTTATGGCAGGGATGGTGATACGGATGGTGGTTTGGGTGATCCAGATGGTGGTGGTGGTGGTGGTGGTGGTTTTGGTGATCCAGGTGGTTTTGATGATATAGATGGTTATGGCGGTGATAGAGATTGAAATGATGATGATGACGATGATGATGATGATACAAATGGTGTTTCTTGTAGTAATGAAGATGATGACTGTTGAATTGATGATGATGATGATGATGATGGCGTTAATACAGATAATAATGATGGTGATTCTTGTAGTAGTGATGATGTTGAATTGGTTGTGGTGGAGTGCAGAACAGATAACAGCAGTATTTTAGGGGGCATAGGACGCCTCGTTGCATCTCTTCCTCAACCTTGTATCTTGCATATTACACCATAACATTCTCTTGCATTCTGTTTACATCGTTGCTATGGTTTGTACTGATAATATACAAAAGGATATTGAGTTGTATAGGCTGTACGTGCAATTTAAATCGCTATGGAAAATGTTAAAACAGAATGCCACTTAATGTCTCCACTCTGCTTGAAAATGTGAGTTGGAATCAGTGGAGCCATCTGGCGAGAATAAATCCACTATCTATTTACTCTCGGTCTTGAATAACGTGGAAAGTGTTGGAGGTGACCAGGGCCGACGTTAGGAGCTGCGGGGCCCAATTGGGAACATTTTTGGAGGGACCCCCATGTTCACACGAGAGTTTAACATTCGTTTTTGTTAGCAATATCTTTTACATGCAACACAATCTGCCCGTGTCCATACTACTTAATTCGATGGACGGATCAACAAACATGAAACCCAGATTCACCATAAAATGCATAATTCGCTGCTTGACATATTCATGGAGGTAGAGCTTACGATATACACTGAAATTATAACACTGGAGGTGCAATACATAAATAAATGAATAAACAAAATATAATCTAACCTGTATCGGAAAGTGTGGCCTTTGTAGCTTGTAGGCTCCGTGTGGTTGTCTGGTCGAAGTAAACAAACTTCTTGTTGTTGTGATGATTAGAGGGTGCGGACGACGATAAAGCCGTTTTCACCCTAGCAGTGGGCTGGGGGAGCTTTAAGCTGATGCAGTGGCGGACTTGAAGCGCCCACAGTTCCGTAAAAAGCGACCAAGGAGGCGTGATGCGGTTCTTCGTTGGGGGTCTAGTCCTCGTTCTGACAGTAGGCTCTCGCACATTCACGCAAGACCTCGCGGCCATAGGTCCCATACGTTTCTCAGGAAATGAACTGTCCGAACCATCCTACTGTCGCATAAACAAAAAGGTGTTGGAAATGATGAAGTGGTATATTCTTGTCAAGGAACATAGTCACTACAGCCGCAGCAAACTACACTGTCCTTTTATCACGACTGGAGTTTGTCAAGGGTGAAAGGTGCTACATTAGCGCTGAGTTTTGTTGAAAAGCACTTTCGCACTGATGCTTAATTCTGAAATCACTGATATCTCTTATTTAAAAAAAATACCAGTATAGTATACGTATGTATTTGAAAAAAAAAAATGCAAAGGGAAGTAGAAGTGTGTCATTTTGTTACGGAAATGGAAATTATTACTTTTTAAAAATAATTGAAAAGATTCTGAATACATTTTGTCGCCATATCAGAGCTAACACTGCACTCTCCATACTCGACAAACGACACTTAATCATTAATTTCTCTCCCTCTAGAATTCGGGCGACGTCCTTTGTAGTTTATTCCTGATGCTACCACACGATTTATTTGACTCAGAAAAATCTCTCCCGTATTGAAGGGATTTTTTAAAGCTACATCTAACACTTTCAGTTACAATTTTTTTAAATCCAAATCAAATCGCCAGGAGTAGGCAAGAGTAAAATGTTGCATGTAGAAGTGACAAGGTGAATATAACAACAGGATGGTAAAGCACTTCCACTGTCTAACTCGATCCCACTTCGTCACTGCAGATCTAAAGGTCAAGCGCACACAGAGAGCGCATACCACCGCCAACTCCTATACCAAACTACTCAGATCACCACCAAAATACTTTCAACTCTTCCTTGGCCCATGATCCACATATCCACAAAATTCATTGAAATCCATCAATAAATTCTATTCAGATATCTTGTGAACAAAGAAACAAACAGGTGTGAATACATAACCTCCTCCAACTTCGTTGGCGGAGGTAAAAAGATCACACCGTCCTGTTATTATAGGGCTGGTAGTGAGCTTAAGCTGTTCCGGCCACGATGGATGACATGATATAATCAGAAATGTCGAGCTGAATATAACCATTTCTACATGCAACATGTTCTGAGCGGGAAATGAGTCTCCTTGGTTATGAATCATACCAACTCTAGTCTGACTACACCTAACGGTCAACTTAGGTGAAAGGGGTTAGGGACCTATGTCGGATCTGAACAAGCACACCATGCACTCTTTGGTGAGGGTAGTTGCCATGCTGGTGGTGGTAGCGGTGACGATATAGAAAAAGATGACGGAGGTGTTGGTGGTAGGGGCAGCTGTGGTGGTAATGACGGCAGATTGGTAGTGGTGGTGATAGTGATGATGATAGATGTTACGGTGATGGTAGTGGTCGGCAGTAACGATGACTGATGATGTAGTTGTGGTAATGACGGTACGAGTGTTGGCTGTGGTAATGGTGGCGGCCGTGGTGATTGTGGTTATGGATGTTACTGTGGTGATTGTGGTAATGGCTGTAGCAGTGGTGATTGTGATAATCGAATTAGCAGAATGATTGTGGTTATAGAAGATACAGTGGTGATTGTGGTAATGGTGGTAGTAATGGTGATTGTGGTAATGATGGTAGTAGTGCTGGTTGTGGTAATGTTGGTAGTTGTGGTAGCTTTGACAGTGTAAGAGTGGCAGTAGCAGATATAACAGCAAGAATGTTGGTGACAAAGATGGTGACAACAGCAGAGACGAGGACAGCACTGATGGTAATGACACTGATGGTGATTGGCTTCTCAATGGGGATTATACCATCGATGGTGGTAATAGCAGTGTCCACGATATTACTGACGGTGATAATATTGCCCGCAGTTGAGGGTGATGGTGATGATAGCAGTGTCCACGATAATTCTGATGTTGATAACAATACTGGTAGCGATGGCAGTGTCGATTATTGCAATTAATATAAGGAACTAACTATGTGGTCATAACTATGGTGGTGACGTTAATAACAGCCATAGCAGTGAAGGTGAATGCAATGGTGGTATTTACAGCCATGAGCAAAAAGTTCGTCGACAGTCCATTGCCAGCATCATATCCTGTTTTCCATTATTCTCATTCCTACCCATACGATTGAAAGCATCCTTCCATGTCGTGCTCTTTTGCTGTGTGCTTCATACTGCCTTCACATAAGAACGATTCATGTAACACCTTTCATTGCCACAGCCATCAGGGATTCGTCGGCTGAAGCCTCCACGTGATAACATTGGTGATGATAGCGATAAACTGCAACTGCATATCGGTATCGGAAAACTGATGGTGATGTCTAAGTTGGCCATACACTCAATTCACCTTAGCTTGTCCCAGTTTTTCGTCCTTTTGCAGTTTAATTCACGTATCTCTGTGGTCGAAAAGGGCAATATTACGGTTCTACACCCTTTTCGCAGCACTTCTCCATGAACAGCATTATATTTTAGTATCGATCCTCTTGCTGCAACACTGCAATTAATATGGTGTGATGACAATTTTGGCCGCGTTAGAATAAATCGGTATAGCAATGATGGTAGTAGGAGCAATGATATCAGAAGCAACTGACAGCATGTAGGAGAGAAGAGAGGGAAATTAGACATCAGGTGGAGTCTGTAGTCAAATGAGAACCTCGCCAGCCCTGTGGTTACCTGGTACTGATGGGCACTTGTTTCCTGTTAGTCAAAGCTCCTCTCCCCTGCCCTCACCTCCACTTACCACCACCAAACCATCATACCAATTTCCGCACACCACTCTCGTATTCTCCCTTTCCTGTATTTACCTGTGTTGATGATGATTCGATTTCCATATATACATGTGATCTTATTGTGCAACTCATTTCTTTTACTATTCAGTTTGTTTACGGCGCTCTTACACTTTCATTTTAGTACAGCAAAGTCTGAAAGCCTCCTCAAATATAATGTTTACATTTTTCTTGAGACATAATATAATTTAGTATTTTACATATCGTTTCTGAGGATTGGTTTGACTGGCAACACTACCTGACAGTTGTATGTGGAAAGAAACCTGAAAATCCTAGTTCTAATAAGATTTTCTCTAATCCCTTTGCATTTACAGCTACTTAATGATGGATATAACAAACAACAAACTGCCTCACTCATATTACCTTCTTCTTATCTTTCCTGTATTCATGTTTTATGGTCCCCCCCTCCCCCAGTATCACCTCCGTTCCTCTCAATTTTGCCACTACTTCCATCCTCCTCCCTCGACAGTCTTCATTCCTGTATCACCCTTTCTAGATGTTCCCTCTTTTCTCCATCGCCTTTTCATCTCCTTGCCTTCCATCATCATCCTCCTCCCTTCATCCCCTTTCTTTCTCCCCATCATTTCTCTTTCTCCCCCTCCCTCCGCCTATCTTCTCATCCCTTTTCCTTCCTCCAGCCTCGTTTCTTTCTCTTCTTTCCTTAATTTACATTCCTCTCTTCATCCCATTTCCATCATCCTTCCTCCTCTCTTCAACCCTTTTCCTAACCCCATCCTCCTCTCTTCGTCTCCCTTTTCTCCCTCCATCCTACTAATCTCATATCCTTCCCTCCATCACTTTCCTCTTTTTGTCTCATTCCCCTTGGATTCAACGTACATATCTTTACTTCCTCCATTGACCCACATCCACCGCACCTCCTGCATCCTGATTTTTTTTTTTTTATTTCTGTTTTGGTTGCAGCCTCTCTCTCTCTCTCTCTCTCTCTCTCTCTCTCTCTCTCTCTCTCTCTCTCTCTTCTCTGGCGTCTCACTTCACCCCCCTTACTTCAGTCGCATCCCTCTCCTTATCCCATTTCCATTCATTAATCGCCTCCTTTCCCTTTTTCATCTACTCTTCCATTTCTACTCTCCTCTCTCTCTCTCTCTCTCTCTCTCTCTCTCTCTCTCTCTCTCTCTTGCCCAGAACACGTAATCAAGTACATGAACAAAATTTGAAAATGTACAAAACTCCCCTAACATTAACCTCGCCATCGTATCTACACTGAACCCCCATTTGTTTATTTTCAGCAGAATTTAACGCTTACAAAAAAGGGAGGGATTTACGAGAACAATTTTATATATCAGGTCTTGTTTACGTACAGCTTATCTTCGGTTCAATATTCCGGTTGCCGAATATTGTTACTTGGAGCAAAAGGTCCAAAGACGAATCAATCACTCTCACCCCCTCCCTCCTCCAACCTACCCAGCTGTCCTTAACCACTTTTATTAATTCTACAGTGAAACAATCAAATTTAGCTTTGTGGAGGATTTCTGGACTGGAGGGATTAGATACAGACTTCACTAACCCCTCCAGTACAAGAAATATTTCCTAGGTTGAAGAAAATCGTCTGGAAACAGCAAGCACAAACTCCAAACACACCTATCGTAGTGAAGCGGTTTATTAAGACGGGAGGGACGGGAGGGAACAGTAACCAAGTACCATTAACCCCTAAGTAACTGGCTGATCATTTTTACATCCAATTTGTAGTCAGTTAATGCAATTATGAAAATGTTAGATCAGATAAATCCCTTTTTATACCCTCCACCTGACAAAGTCATAGGAGGATGTTGACATCACTAGGATCAATTAGTGTCCGACCGTAAAGTTGGGCAGCAGACCGGGAATAATTTCGTTTCCGGGCCAGAGCTCAGAAAGTATTGACTATAATGAAATTTCAAATGGTTATGTGTCTTACAGTGAACTGGTGCCTTTTGACAGGTAGAATGCTGTCTTTTTTTTTTTTTTTTTTAGATGAGAAAGTAAAAGAATTATTTTTGTCCACAGTATTTCAATGTAACCTTCGCAAAGAATCTGAAGGGCCCAGGTTAAGTGTCCTCAAGGCGTGCTCCTTAATGACCACCTTTAAAAGAAAAGACTGGGGGGCGAGGGCAGTTATGCGCTTGGTGAGGTGTGCAGGGAAGTAAGGGGTATGTGCTTGGTCAGATGGAGGGTTCCGACAGCATAGCGTTGTCTACGTTTTCCTCTCCTCTTTTGCAACATGCACATAAACCACTCGTTCAACATGACGGCGAGGGAAAAAAATCAGGACCCACTCAAATATGAAACACGGGAGGTCGAAAAACAGGGTACAGGTGGTATAAGGAATTCTGATCCTTGGATATTAAATAGGTTGCCTAAGTGAAAGTCTGTTGATGCTGGATAACTGATGAGCAGGAAAAAAAAAACAGAAGGAATAAAGGTGAAGAAAATCAAGTATATAATAAGGAGGAAGCAAGGAAAAGAATTCTGAAGAATGCGTCTGATTATGATAACCGTACAAGGGAAAGAGTACGACAACACTGTCCGGAAGAGAATTATACTCCAGAGTAATATTGGGAGGAGGATAGCCGTGATAAAACAGTCCGTGCTCTTACAGATACCCGTCCTGTTTAAATTGGTACGTCGAGCTGAACACGTTATACTGCTTTCTTAGTTTACCTTGCAGGTACTGGCAGAATACTTGAATTCCCATTGTTTGACGCATGACCAAATAGCAAGTAATGATTATTAGATGTGGCTTGCTCAAAGAAGCCTTTGTTTTCGGAGTCAAACTGTGAATATTTAATGGTATATTGCGGATATACACTCCGTTATGCGACCAATACTGTTATCAAAATCTAGT
>JAGKTI010032687.1:0-11846 GCA_018397915.1 Birgus latro
CTTGCCCACCTCAGACCAGCTTGCAAAAGCTTATCCATACTCAAATCACTTACCACTCCATTCATTCACTCAGAGACAACACACAGCTGCATGCACAGCCTCCTGATATCCACTCCTATGAATCCTATCACCCTCGTGAGGACAGGGCCCACCTGGACAGGCTGAGATGTGGGCATCATCCAGCCCTCTTGAGTTATCAAAAAAGGCTGGATGACTCAGTTGCTGATGCCTGTCCAGGATGCAACACAGCACCCCATACTGTTAAACACATTGTGGAAGACTGCATTGCACACAACCACCTGCACCAACAACACAACATACACTCCTTGAGAGCTTTGTGGGAAAGCCCGGTCTCGGCAGTGGCCTTCCTTAGGGACTCGGGGCTGTTTGGCCAGACAGCTTAGGGAACAACTACTACTACTGCTACCTCACATGACACACTAATAAACAAAAGATGCGTGCATTGTCACCTAGCATTCACACACCATATGACAAGTGGTTTCCGCCCTGCTTTCAAATTTTGAGAACTTTTGGGTAGCTCCTTGTATGAGTGGTAGTTGATAAAGGCAGTGACCTTTTATGGTGTCAACTTTCCTCAATGGTAAATTGATTTTTTTGTGTGTGTGGCCTACCTTGTCCAGGTATTCTTTTGACTGGGTTGGTTGTAAATGTGATTCTGTGTGGTATACTAAGAGCCCCTTGTATTTCACAAGCTGAAGTAACATGCTGTCATACATTTGAAGCCATCTTCAGTCAAGGTGATAATGTACCCTGTCGACCAAGTAAACGAGGAGTTTTATCCCGTGCTGAGTAATTTCTCTCTGGTCTACTGTGATTAGCATCATAAATTCCCTGGGAGCATTGTTCAGCCCAGATAGCATGATTGAGAACTGGGTCATGTTACCTTAACTTTGAAACTAAAAACTTAAGATCTGTGGTCTTCTAGGACATTTTTTAAGGTATCTTGGAAATCAGTCATGTAGGTATCTTGGAAATCAGTCATGTCCGGCCACATTTCAGTGTATTGCTGGAGCCAGATTTCCACTCATATTCATACAAAATTTAGGACAGTCTCTTGATAGATTGAGCTGTGGTAGGTCCAGTATCATTTGCTTTTTGGTCAGTTCTTTTTTGCCTCTCAGAAGGAGGATTGATAGGAAGTGATAAGTGCTGGGAGAAATCTGATGGATGACTCCTGCTTTCAAGAAGTCCACAGTGCAGTTTTGCTGGAGCAGTGTGGGAGGCATTGATGAGGGATGGAGATGATAAGAAGGGATGTTGTGCTGCCATTTGCTTGGGAGGCCATGTTTGAGGAGTTTGCTCACTTATCTTAGTATTGGTGATACCAACCCAGGAGCTGCCTCAGTCATCTCTCATTTGGTGGAGGGCTTCTTGTCTTTTTGTACTGATTGGTTTTTAAGTACTCTTGGTGTGACTTTACTTGTAGATTTTGATTCAGGTTGACATTGCTGGCAAGATCTGGAGGACTGCTTCGACTAGTCTTACTTCTTTCTATAGGACTGTCGTTGGAGAGGTGTTCAGCATACCAACATTTTGGGAATTTGCTCGGATGTCTGAGACTCATCCTTGTTTAAGTCTTCTCTGTAAATGTGAGTTTTTAGGAGGGTGCATCTGTTAAAACTATTGTGAACTCTTTGCATCCTTGTTAACTGGAATCCTTGGTTGTAAAGTAAGCAGGCTCTGCAACCTAGGTCTGGCTAAAACAGAGTTCTAATGTGTGGCACAGTGCTGTGGAGAGTGCTTCTCAAGAAGGTATGGAAGCATAACACTGCCACCTCTCTGTGGATGGAGTTATGTGAACCTTCCATAATGTGAGGAAATAATGCAGCATGGCAATAAACATGGGTTTGAAAAGTTGTCTCATTTGCAGTGCTTCATGATTAGGTTAGGTCTGTTAAGTTGGGCCTGGGTAGCTCATATCATTTTGGAGATTTATGGACGTAGCAGATAATCTGCAGAATATAAGGAGGAAGCCAACCAAGCCAAACCCAATAGACATAGTCCAATTTTGGAGCAATGTGAGTATGGCCAGACACTTTTGAAACTGATATTATATACTGCCATGTCACTAATATCCTGATGTTGTGAAAAGTCTTCAGAGATGTGGCAGTGATATTCTCCCTTATGGAGGTTGTTAGGGAATATATGATGAACTGCAGGTACACTGATCAGTGGATGGGTTTAACAGTGAACTTCAGCATGTGAGTAGCCTTCACTACACTGTTAGTTACTGTGACCATTTTGAGTACTATAGTCATAGTATGTGATATTAAATTCTGTGCTGGTGAAAGATTTTAAGAAATTGGAAGATTCAGTTTGGTGTGGAGTTTTGTCTGCCACAGGAACTGGAATCAGTCCTTTAACTAATTGTTCCCATGGTCATTGAGACGGAACTTTGTTTGGTCAGATTTCATACCTCGAAATGAGCTGTTTCCGAGAGGTCAGACTCCTTCAGTATCATTATCCTGTTCAGGTGAGGACTCTGTTCCTTGCTTGACAGAACGACAGGCTATGAAGACGATCATTCTGCCTGAAGCTGGAATGTCTGTGATGTCTGGGCTCTGACCAATGGTGGTTAGTGATGCCACTGAGGGTTGCCAAGAGGCACTAGGTGTGAGACAGTAATATATGTGTGTGTATGGCTAGTTGGGCACATCTGAACAGGGGCCAGTGGCAACATGAGTGTTTTGACTGGTATTGGTTTATATGAAGAATCCACTACTGAAATGAGAGGTTACAGTGACCTTTCCAGTTAACATGGTTAATGTATCATTAACCCCTAGGAGCCAGGGATGGATCAACCTATCCATGTCTCAGAAACGGGTAATTTTTTAGAATTTCGATATTCCCCAAAATATTTTTTTTCCATTACAAATCAATCACAAATGACAAAAAACACATCAGAGGCATATATTTACTCTCTGAGCCAGCTTTCAAGGCCACACTCTCCTTATGCGGGCCTCCCACCACCCTCCACCATGCTTTTCTTCTCACAACTGGGCTGCCCTCCCACCCCTCCCTCATCCCCATCCCTGCCCCATACCACCGCCAACCTGCATCACCCTGCACTCCAGACAGGCCATGACAATGCTCTGAGTCAATTTGGCGTGCTAGGAAGTTCAAACATGCCCATGAAAAATGAAAAAGTCACATGTGAACCATCGTCCGTCGACTGCACGTCATGTAACTTGAACCGGCACCTATGTGTTAAATTGTTCCACAGAAATAGGAATTGTGCAAATGGTATAATAGAAACCCATGTAAGACAAACTGGTATGGTGAATTCAAAAATTTTCCCAAAGTCCCTCTTTTGGCCCTCTTGAAAAATTTTGATTCTTTATTTCCCCCCTACATTGCTGGGGTATCAGGGAAGGGTGTATCCAAGGCTGAGGAGCTAGAGGAGGGGGGATGAGCTGTGCCGCTAACCTCTTGAGGGATGAGGCTAGACCTTGAACCCCTCAAAGTCGCTCTCCCTATCGTCATCACTTGTAGATGGTGCCAAGTGGGGCAGTGCAGAGGTGGAAGGCTGAAGAGACTGAGATGATGGGACATGCACTGGGGCTGGGGCTGTGGTGAGGGATTGGCATTACTCATTAATCTTCTTTACCAGGAGCTTCTTTTGTTCCCAGAGGATGCGGTCAGATTTCAGTGTGAAGTGCATGTACTTGTAGTTCATCAGTGTCATTCACAGCCAACATGAGAGTCCTTGAGGTGGTCAGCCTTCTCCATCATCAGACTCAGGTGTTGTCATGCCAGCCCTGCATCCTGCTCAACCCTTGCAGTTTCTTTGCTCCTCCTGTGTGTCCTGGGGTGCCAGACACTCCTCATCCACCCCTTCAGTGAGGCCATCAAGCATCATCTAGGAAGTAGCGTCGAACAGACTCAAAATACCCTCATGGGTGACACCACCAAAACCCTCCCCCAGCACTTGCTGACCTGCTACCACTGCCTGACATAGCATATTGATGACAGGTGTCAATGACACTGCTGGATAAACATTGGGTGGCAGTTTCCTCCACCCAGGCATTACGGTCTCCTTGGTGACATCATTCCAGGCAGTGACAGTGGTTTTGATGGCCTTTTAATGTTGAATGACTTCCAGAACTGTCTCAGGGTCTTGGCATATGGATTTGGTGCCGGGGTGTTTTTAAGTCAACGTCCATTCCTGCCCAGTACTCCAGTGCTATTGCTGCCGCCTCATTCCTCCAGTCTGTATCAGTCACATTGTGTCATAGGTGCATGGGTAGTAGTGCCCCTTAAATTTGGCAGTGATCTGATCAAGGGGCTGTACAAGACTAGTTTAGTTGGGTGGCAGGAACACAATTTGAATGGCTGATTGATGACCTACAGTGTATGCTGAATGGCTCGGACAGTTATCCAGCACCAGCATCACTTTGAATGCCAGCTTCTGCCCCCTCCAGTACCTTTCAGTGGTTGGAATAAAATTTCTGTTGAATCATTCCAGCACACACAATGATGTAGCCCAGCCCTTCGAGTTGTGCATCCAGTGCACGCCCAAACTGCAATGTCATCAGCTGTGCGAACTTATGGATAATCAAAGGCTTTACTTTATAGCTGCCTGTGGCATTTCACATCAATAGGAAAGTAAAATGCTGTTTGGATGCCTTGTACCTTTGTGCTGAGATTCTCTTCTTCATCAGGAAGGCGGTAGAGGGAAGGCACTTTCAAAAAAGGCCAGTCTCATCCATGTTTAATATCTGGTCTAATTTCTCGTCCCCATCCTATACCATCTTGCCACCAACCCTCGCATGGCAAAACTCCTTACAGGCACAGAACTTAGCAAACCACCCTTTGTATGCCGAGAAGGGTGGCGGATTATTCATGTCATAATTTTAGCTACTTAAGCATATATCTCCAGTGCTTTATTCCTTATAGCACTACTATCCATGGAAAGATTATGCTCACATTGGGCACAAAAGTACATATACCACACTTTCTCAGTTTTCAAAAGCACTTAATTCTTAGCATACAACTGCTTTCCAGAATCAGGCCCACCAGTTAGTAGCACAGTATGTTCTATTTTATCTGTAGTGTATATACAAACTGGTCAAACGGTTGACTCATTTATATCGTACCTTTTAGCAGTGTCCGCCACCCGCTTTTTTGTGTTTAGCATTCACAGTACTGTATATCCCTTTTCTTTTCTAGTGAGAAGGGAACTCGCTGAAGCCTGACTCTACCTCAGCTGACACCTTGCATAGAAGGTAGCAAAGCCATTGCACAAGAATTAGCATTCCCAGGGTTACATGGGGGAGCAGTCACGTGGAATGTTTGTGTGCAGGTGCTAAAGGCCAAGGTTGGCTGCTCTACAGACGAGGAGAAAGGGAGAGGAAAGAGGATGCATAGTGGGCCTGCGCAGCAGCCAGTCATGCATGGTGGCCATGTTGACATGTCATTGCACAGGTCTTTTGACTGTTGGCACCCAACAGACCATGTTGTAGGGGGCCTGATTCCTGGAATATTCCCATGCAAACAAGATTCTTTCCTGTATAACAGAAATCAGGGTAGGGTTTATCTCTTTGGGTAAATGGTTAAAATTGCAAATGGAACCCACTTAATTGGGAAGGTCACTGCATAGCTAAACCTTGATGCTAATCTGTCTGTGGTGACACTCATAAGGCTAGGATATCAGTAAACCGAGCTTGTGGACCTTTTCCATCATTCTTTCAGCAATAGCTCTCATGCAGATTGTTCCTTGGCTGATATGTTATCCTGGAGCTTGCCAAGTCAATCTGAACATATTATGCATAGTTCTAGGTCAGAAATGAGTGTATCAAAGGAAGCTCTATGGCACACACTCCTGATGTGCGAGTCTCAGTGCTTCTGCCAAGGGAGAGTATTTCTGCTTCTGGCTGGCTGGTGGATGATCTTGGCCCTAGGGGAGGGCTGATTTAATGTCATCTCCTTAAGGTTCACCATCTTACCATCATGGTATCCATATGCACCTACATATGCCAAGCTTGAGGAAGGAGAAAGGCATTGTAATCACATGACAACAGTCAGCATGTTCATGCTTGAATGTATTGGTAATATATTGAGTAATAGTGCTAACTCTGCTAACTATCTGCCAGCTGAGGAATCACAGCTGCATCTACCGAACCTATGTCTAAACAGGGATTAGGGGTGAGATTAGGTGGTGAGGCTGCTGATTTCATGGTTTGACATGTTGGAGGAGGAGGACTTTATGGTGAGTGTAATTTTTTAGGAGGGTGGGCAAAGGTGTCAAATACATGTAGAAGACTGCTTCAGTAGTGTGTTCAGGTGTTGAATATAGTTGACTCTTTAGCTACTGGTGGAAGGTTGATATATTTGTAGGATCATTTCCAATGGCAGCCACTTAATAACAAGAATAGGGTTAGAATTAATAACCTTTTGAGACTGTCCATCCCAAATGGGCTTAAGATGATCATGGGACATATTGCCCATTGGTGAATTTGTGGAATGGATCTGCAGTGGGAAGTATGCCATTCAGGATAGTTTTTAAGTCAGCATACTGTATCTGATGGTAAACATTGACAGATCTGCCTGTGCCAACCTGGGGTGGGTAAAACACCACCCCATAGACTGCTGTTGTTTGAAGGTCTGCAGTAGTTGTCATTATGAGGCAACAGTATCAGAACTCATAAGAGTTTATGAGCTGCCTCAAGTAAGAGATAGCGCCACAAGTGAGCTAATTTTCAGCAGGCAGGGTATGAGTTGATGAGGCTCAAATGTCATACCATTATGCACTTTTGGGGTCAGTGACCCATTGAAATGGTTAGATTCAGATAATCAGCCATGTAGGATTTACTGTCAGTATGTTTACAGATGTGTGTGAGGTCAACAATAATTCTGAGTTGATGTCTGCATATGTGGTAGAACTATTAGAGGAAGGGTCTGGAATTAATGTCAGTGATCTGGTGCTGTCAGTCAGTAATAAGTCTCTGATCATGCCTTTCTCAAAGGACAATACCTCAACTTTGAGCTGGATAGAGCATGGTGGTAGATGACCATGAGGTTGGAGGGAATGGTTCAGTGTCATTGTACTGTCTTTGGTGATTTAGTAAGTCTAACCCACCTCTGACCTTCAGGGAGTGTCATACATCATATGGTGTTGGTGCAAGACACCTGACTGGTAACCTGGAAGATTTGGTCAAGATGAAGGCAGGGGATACGGCGTGTTATAACCAGCTTTGACACTAATGGCATCATATGACACAAGTGATGCAGTATCCCATGAAGCATGACACTAAAGTTGAGAGAACCACTGAATACCATATCCCAACAAATGTCATGAGGGGAGAGATAAATATGATATGTGGATGAAGTGATAAATTTGGAGAATGAAGCATCCATAAATTTTTTATATCCACAACTGAATTTAAATGGGTGTGTAAAAGTGGAGAGATTTTTATATTACGACACAGTAGTTGCCTGCCATACAAGGTTTCCGCCTAAGTACAAATCCATTTTGTAGCCATCCCAGCTAATACCACCAGATTTCTTGCTTCTGTCACTGACTAATTCACACATCCTCTCACACTCGTTTTCACTGATTTTCACTCATTCACTCACTTTGTCGCTCTCACCAACTCTTACACACTTGCTTACTCCCTTGCTCCCTTTCAAACTCTTATTTACTCATTTACTTTTTCATTGATGGATTCAACCTCACTTCTAGCTTACTCAATCACAGACATATACTGTACTGTATTTCCTATGTAGTTTCTCATTCCTTCTTTCATTTACTTTCACACAATACTCAGTATCTCCCTCACCGATTCTCACATCGTTCATTCTCGTATATTCCTAAAGTTTTTCACACTCATTTTTTTACACTTGCTCTCCATCATTCACCTTTGCTTACCCTCACTAACTTGCAGTTTTTCAATCTCGCTCATCAACTCTCATTTTGTCACTCACTTTGCCACTCACTTTCTCATACTTTCCCTGTCACACTCACTCTCGCTTTTCGTCCTCCATTCACTTAACCACTCGTTCACTGAGATACTCGCTCCCACTTTTTCTTCCTCCATTCAGTTAATCATTCATTCACTGAGGTACTCACTCTCACTTTTTCCTCCTCCATTCACTTAACCACTCATTAACTGAGGTACTCACTCTCACTTTTTCCTTCTCCATTCAGTTAATCATTCATTCACTGAGATACTCACTCTCACTTTTTCCTCCTCCATTCACTTAACCACTCATTCACGGAGGTACTCACTCTCACTTTTTCCTCCTCCGTTCAGTTAATCATTCATTCACTGAGATACTCACTCTCACTTTTTCCACCTCCATTCACTTAACCATTCATTCACTGAGATACTCACTCTTGCTTTTTCTTCCTTCATTCACTTAACCTTTCATTTACTGAGGTACTCACTCTCGCTTTTTCCTTCTCCATTCACCTAACCATTCATTCACTGAGATACTCACTCTCATTTTTTCCTCCTTCATTCACTTAATCACTCATTCACTGAGATTCTCACTCTCACTTTTTCCTCCTTCATTCACTTAATCACTCATTCACTGAGATACTCTCACTCATTTTCTGGAGACACTCACTTTCCCTCATTCTCTAATTCTTGCACTCATACTCATCTTTACTGTTTCAGCTTTACACCTACAAATTCACACATTTATATACTTATTCACTCTCATACTTGGTATTCCACTTTCAAATCAATTATTCCATCACTCTTACTCACACTCTCATTCTCTCACGTATACAAATAAATGGTCTGAAAAGTTATGCAGATTTCATCAGATTTTTTATCAGGGAAATTGCACACTTACATTATTAAGAATCCTGGGAATCTGGGAATAAATTTTGAGCATTGTTCAGTAATTTTTTTTACCTTTATGTACAGAAGTTAGTGAAAGAGTAGAGGAATTGTGGCTTCTAGTCCATGAACAACAGGAAAATTCTCCTTAGACAGGTCAACACTCGAGGATTACATGTGTTTAGATGGACTTGTTGGATGTATCTTTGGAAAGTATATAGGAATTTTGTTATGTGGGTGATATGATTTGTGCTGGGGGTAGCTGAAGCTAGCTCCAATGCTAGGGTCCTGAAGTAAGAGGGGATAAAAGAAGTTTAGGGAACTGCTACTTCTCATGGGAATTCTCCTTTCACACTGGGAAGATTGTATATGTGTATGTGTGGGAAGTGTAAATGCTTTATGATAATCCCTTCATAGTGAAGGAAAAATTGTATGTTTGCATGTGTGAGAAGTGTAATGCTCTGTGACAGTGCAACTTGGGCAGTAAAGGAGGATGGTGTCCATAGGTTTGAGGATAAACCATTGGTTTAAGGCATGGCTATATGGATGAACAAGATTTACTTATAACTAGTGCAAATGACTGAATTGCAGATGAGCATCTTAAAGTTCAACAAAGAATTGAATGAATTATTGACTAAGATGGTTTGCACGTGTGGAGAAAATGTAGGATGATATTTGGGTGAAAAAATTTAGCAGCATGAGAGTGGAGGGTCAAATACCAAAAGGCTGACCTCATAAGACTGAGATGAGGTCTAACATAGTGACCTCAGTTTTAGTGGTTGCACAGAAATCTTGCTAGAGATTGTATAATTTGGAGAGCGGGTGAGCAAGGCTGACACAGCTGACACATGCAGGCTGTTTGGAACTAACTAATGCACATTTTGCCACTTTGGCTGTAATACCATACTGTCTGTAGGTATTCTGAAATATGCTAAGGCTAATTCATTCAGAACTAGTGTAATGGTGCAGGTATTAGGGTGGGTGTTGTTTTATCAGATATTGGTGGGTCATGTGGAAGAACATGTACGACTTTTAAAATTTAATTCATATGTGCAGACTGTTCCCTCCTCTATTCAGGGATCAGTCTCATGACCTTTTATTATTAATTGACTTAGCCATTTGCATGTGTTTATTATACAGGTATAGTGAAGATACAAATCTGAATGTGGTATTATGTATTGTTCTATACTGAACCCCATAGCCTTAGCAGTATCCTCTAAAATTATTGCTGATTTTTTCCTGTGATGCTCACTTTTCCTTTCCCTCAACAGGAAGTGCGTATCAGTGTTGTCAATAAACAAAAGGTGCCAGACAGCCATAATTATAGCCAACATAGTCACATCACAAAGATTACTTCCACCCCAGTAGAATCATCTCGTCCCAGCCATTGGAAAGACGAGCTCAAAGACATCCAGGTGAGAAATATACAGTATGTACAATACTGTATATTATGAAGTACTGAGCAAATTTTATAATATTGGGCATTGTAATGTCATTGGTAGTAGACAGATGGATACCATCAGTGCAGGAAGATACTATCATGGGAGTGAAATATGGCTGTAAGCTTGGTAACCAGCTGCACAGTCATCACTTTTAGGGGGGGAACATACATTCATGAGTAAACAAAATCAGAGACCAAGCTGAGACTCTCACATAGCTACAGATCTTATTACATGTCTTTTTTTTTTTTTGCAGTGATTTTAAGCAACAGTTGAGAAGTAATTATTTGATTTTGGCACTTAGATTAGCTTTGAGTCCATAGGAAATACCTGGTGCACCATGTCTAATCCCAGTAAGGGATTTCTTAGGAAGCATGGCATTATTATTATGTATATTTGTATGGACGTATTGTATGTATTATATTTGGGAAAGTATTGTGTAATTGAGGAGATAATATTTTTCTAGTTTATATAAATGAATTTTATAAAGCATACTTCCATGGTTATATGGATCAGCTGTTTTTCATTTGATGGCTGATTCCTAAGTTGCAATTTCTTGTGGCATTCTCATCATGTCTCCTAATCCTGAGGTCCCTTCTCAGACCTCCTTACCACTTTTCCCTGATCTTCCAGCAGGGTTTTACCCCTTCCACAATCAGATCAGTGCTGTGCTTCACCCAGATACTCCCAGCCATTCTTTTTGTTACACCGACAGGGGCAGCCAAGTGTAGTGCTTGTCCCTGTGTCACTCATTCACTCACTCACTTACTGAGTCACTGTACTTTTTTAAAGAATGGGGTCCAGGCCTTATGGAAGGAATGTCAAGAAAACAAAATTTAACACAATGGTAGACCTTCACCTTGGCCAGGTTTCAGTCTGGGTGGGACCCCCAAGGCCCAGCCCCCACATAGGTGGTGGCCCCAAGGTATCCTACCCTAAACCATTAGGCACAGCCAGAATTTTACCAGAAACACAGATTTTTGCACAATGGTAGAGTTTTACTCATGCCAAATTATAAAGATGGTGGGACCCACAGTGGCTGCACTCCACAGGGGGCTCAACCAGTCATTATGAATGGCCAAAACACCAAGAGTTGCCCCTTATGGGGAAGTAGGCAGCTCCTAGAGATCCTGATGAAAGCATTATGCATGACCGTAATATTTAACCTAGGAATACAAAATTTTGCATATTGGTAGGTGTTTACTTTGGCCATATTTTAGGCAGGAGGAGACCCCCAGTGACCACACTCATGGTCTTTTTTTTTTCTTTTTTTTAATGAATAATAATAGAACATGAAATTCTGAAGACTGATGGATCCTTACAGGGGTCATTTTCAGTGGGAGTATGGATTGGGTATATGTGTGAGAGTAAGTAAGAATGAGAGGGCAAAAGAGGGCGCATGTATTGTTGTGTGCAAGAGATGGAAGAGAATATAAGAGAGTATGGATCAGTTGGTTCAAGGATTGTGTGGGTGAGATTGAAAGTGGGAATACAAACATGGGTGATTTTGTGTGTACAGTACTTACTATCTATCTATCTATCTATTGCCAGACGCCTCAATCCCGAACGGGGTGGCCACAAACAAATCGCCTCCATGTCA
>JAGKTI010032689.1:0-11846 GCA_018397915.1 Birgus latro
TCCCCCACCCCCACCCTGCGCCTCTCTCAGGGTGATTCTAATCATACAATAAAAGATGAATCTCTTAATTTGGCCTCCAAAAGCTGGTAAGAGAAAGGTGTTACGTTAGCCACCATCTCCGCAAAATCCCTTGTGCCAGAGAAATTCATACAGTAAAGAGGAAACAATAAAGAGGCATTGTATAACTCTAGGTGTCTTTCGTACGCCAACCACATGATATAAAATATATGTCTATTTAAATGTACGTGGATAAAGGCAGCTGCAGGTTTCATTCAGCAAATTACATGCGTTAATGGAAATTTATATAGCCCAGAATTTGAAGACAAGCCCTTCATCCTAAAGGGCTCTTCCCTAAGCTGAAGTAAATGGTCTGGCGTTAACTAAAATAAACAAAAAGTACGACCTAGTGCTGAAAGAGGTGAGGTCGTCATTCTTTACATGTTTCATACCATAACTGGAACTATTTGTTAACGATTCCTAAACAAATTTCCTTCCGGCATTTTTTTTCTTGAAACGTGCTTCTTCATATTTTCCAGGCCAAAAACAGCCGCTTACAGAGGATGGAGGAGACACACTTCTGATGTATCTTATTTCGTTAATGCAAGAAGTCCAGATCGCTTACAGGGAGTTTAGCCCTTGCAGATCATAAAGATACAGTATGTATGTTTTTAACTTATTTTATTCTTGTTACTCTCAAATACGTTTAATCATCTTAAGGGAGACCATCCGTGCTGAAACTTTAGAAACAGTTCGACTAATAAATTCAGCACGATGCCATCTTTTAAATAAATTCTTGCTCCCACCAGACGAATATATTCAGTAAGCAGGAACTCCAATATTAAGACGTCTGCACTTTGATGCCACCATTAACGACGCAGCAGTGATCGACTTGGTTCTGTGCACATAGTTGCCAACTTAGCGCTTTTCGCGCTAGATCTAGCACTTTTTCATCATGCTTAGCGCCTTTTTTCGTGTATCGCGCCTTGGCGCATTTTTAGCGCTTTTTACCTATTCTAGCTCCAATTTTGGTGCCTTTTTCATGTTTTCCGGTCGTCAACGAGTCCTGACTCTTAGGTAATTATTATTTTGATATTTTATTTTGATATTAATGAAAAAGAAGCAATAATATCAGAGATGACACTACTTTTGAAGTTTTGACGGGTGCAGTTCCTGTACAGTTTGTGGACGTGCCTTTAGACTCCCTTGAGGCTTGACTTTGTCCGGTTCAGTTCCCGTCCACCTATACAACCGTGGATACCGTGCGGAAGACTGTGACTGTGTCGGTTATCGAAGGGGCGTAGGCTACATAGTAACAGTAGTAATTATACTAATTAAGTACATTGTTCGTTCCCCTGCGGTGTGCACCACGCAAACATTTAAAATGAGCAAGAAATACACACAACATTTTAGAAAAGAGTGGCTAAGTAACCCCAAGTATGAAAAGTGGTTGATGAAAATTGAGGGAGATGAAACGAAGTGTCTCTGTAAATACTGTCATTGTCCACTGTCAGCTAAATTAAGTGATATTGAGAGACACAGAAATACAACAAAACACAAAAAAGCAGAACCGTTCAGTGGCGAACGACAAACTTTCATTAATTTTGAATCAGTAAGTAACGATGTACGAGAAACTGAGAGTTGTGTGTCGCTTTTCGTAGCCGAACATTGCTCATTACGTGTGGTAGATCACTTAAGTGAGCTTTGCAAATCATGCTTCAAAGATAGCAAGGCATGCAAAAATCTCAGACTGAAGAGGTCGAAGTGTAGTGCTATTGTATGCAATGTGCTAGCCCCCCATTTCAGTGGTGACCTGAAAGCTGATATAGGTGACAGGAAATTCAGCCTGTTAATTGATGAAAGTAACGATATATCTGTTACGAAACTTTTGGGCATTGTGATAAGGTAATATTCTGAGAGTAAGAGAAGGATTGTAGTTACTTTTTTTTAGATCTCGTTCAACTGACTGCATGTGATGCGGACGGAATATGTGATGCTGTGAAGAAATGTTTGCAAAATCATGGGCTACAGCTGCAAAGATTAATTGCTATCGGAACTGACAATGCATCGATCATGACGGGTATCAACAATGGTGTATATGCTAAACTGAAATGTGAGGTTCCACATTTGAAATTAATCAGGTGCGTTTGTCATTCGTTACAGCTTGCGGTATCTCATGCTGCAGCCGAGTGCCTCCCTAGGAATTTAGATTTCATGATAAGGGAAACGTATAATTGGTGTTCTCACTCGGCAATTCGACAAGCTAAGTACAAGGAATTGTTTTCTGTGATAAATGATGGCCAGGCTCCTCTGAAGCTAATACAGCTAAGCCAAACACGCTGGATGTCCATTGTGTCAGCCATTGTCAGAATTTTGCAGCAATGGGATGAACTTAAGACTCATTTTGAGATCGCAAGAAGAGATGAACGCTGTTTCACGGCTCAACTTACTTTACGAAATGTTTGATGACAAGAAGAACTATGTATTTCTAATTTTTCTGAAGCACATCCTGGGAGAAGTTCAGTCTGTGAATAAGAAGTTTGAGTCGGAGGTACAAGATCCAACTAAATTGCTTAATGACCTTGTTTCTCTTGTGGATTCTATTACCGCAAAGATTGTAATTCCTGGAAGGAAACTAAGACTAGGTGAATCGTTGCAGAACTACTTAGATCCCCATCCCTACTTAGGGTATGAATTTGAAAAGGAAATGAAGCAGTGCAAATTTCCCCAGGAAAGGGAAATTCGTGAAAGATGCATACAGTTTGTCTTAGAGCTTACACAACAGCTTCGCCAACGCTTACCAGATAATGTTGAAGTGCTAAAGAAAATGTCAATGCTGAGTGTAAATGAATGTCTAAACCAAATCAAGCCTGGAATACTAGAACTAGCACAGATGTTTGTTACTAGTGAAGAAATTTTGACACATAGATTTCCAATGGAAAAAACTTCACTACATATCATGGAATCATACCTCAAACACCCAAGACCTCTGGACAGAAATTGCTTCTTACCGAGATGCATCGGGAGAAAATCCTTTTTGTGACCTTTCAGACCTGGCTTTGACGTTACTTAGCTTATCTCACTCAAATGCTGATGTCGAACGAGTGTTCAGTCACATGAACGTATTGAAATCCAAACTCAGAAACAGGTTGAATCTCAAAAGTTTAAATGCAATATTAAACAATTAGATATGGGCTAAAACGACATGGATCTTCATGTCATAACTACAAATAGCCTCAGGAAGTACTGAAGAAAATTGGTACCTTGAGAGCATACGAATCGGAATCAACAAAGCAGCAACCAGGAACATCTAAAGATGAAGCTACTCTGTACAGCGAAGATGAAATTGGTGATTGGGAGTTGGCAGATTTAGAGTAATGGTGAGTAGTCTGGTTTAAAGATATTCATTTGCATATTATTTTCCTTAGAGACGTGAAAAATTCTTAATATGTTATGTTACATGTGTCCTGGTGAGTTTAGCGCTTTTTTAGCGCTTTTTGAGGGTGAATCTAGCGCCATGCTAAATTTTCAGTTGGCAACTCTGTCTGTGCATGTATCTATGAATGTTCCAATATAAACAAAGAATCTCATGACTGCCTTACCTAACTTCAGTCAAAATTGGCATATGTTGTGAGTGTGAATCTGGAAAGAAATTATTCAGTTTTGGTGCAGATCAATGAAAGTTGAAGGTTACAGTAAATGGCGTATCATAATTCGTGGTTTGGAAAACATCCCACGAATGTCTAATGATCGGACTTGGTACATTTATCGCGTGTGGTAATGGTAGGAAACGATTCAGCTTTGGTGCAGATCAATAAAAGATGAAGGTCACAGCCAAGGTCAGAGTTCCAGCGCGGCGTTGCAGTGTTGTGTCAGCACCCTCTTTGGTTCTTAATTTTTCTTTCAGCACCACAAAAGTTGATTGACCTCAGGACAGAGCACAGCGTATTGTCGGTCTGTAGCTGCACGTAACGAAATCCTTCATTACAGTGCCACCACTGCACCTGCGATCGCGAGACAGCCAGTAAGTCATGGTTTCTCTCGGCTCGCGCGAGAACTTGTGTGTGTGTGTGTGTGTGTGTTTGAACAAAGTAGCGATAACTCAAGCAGTTTTGATCCAATTTAGACCAGACTTGGAGGAGAGGTCAAGGGCCTTCCCAGGGGGTGACCTATTGTTTTTAAAACAATGGATCAAAGGTCAAGGTTACATGGCAAGAACTGAAACAGTTTTGATCCAGTTCAACCCAACGTTTGCGTAAGAGTTAACAGTGTGGCAGGGATGAGGTGATTCGGCATTAAGAATAATCACTCAGGCAAGGTCACAGGACAGTGTCGAAGGTTCGAGGTTCGATTGTGTGACTCATGCAGTTTTTATATGATTGAATCAAACTCGGTGGATGGGTTAAAAATCAGACAAGGATGAAGAGGTTCAATTTTGAAAGCAGTAGGTCAAAGGGTCAAGGCCACAGGGCAGTTTCAACTTAGTTTTGAGCCAACTTGAACCAAACTTGGTAGAGGGGTTGAGAGCCAGGCAAGGATGGAGTAATTCGAATGAGAGCAATCAGTCGAACGTCAAGGTCACAAAACAAAATCAAAAGTTTGTAGATCAACTGCTGGCCACAGGCGTTGCACTCTCCGGGTGGTCTTCATTGTTTCCTGCGCCAGCGAAGTTGAACGGAGATGATGTATTCACGTATTCATCCATGTCTGTGTGTGTACATCTCAAAAAGTTGTTATGTGATTTCAAAAAAATCTGGTGGCGAGGAGGGCAGTGGGTCTGTGAAGAGTTGATTTTATTTTGAAGTGTATCCTGACCCGGATGCAGGAATAAATCATAATTTTTATTGGCGTCGGCTAAGGTATGCGCTCTCTGATTTTGTGTAACAGGACAGTCTAAGATCGTATAATTAGATGACCTTTCGAGATCGTTAAAGGATTCGTCTAGCAGCGAGGAGGAATTGCATCAGTAAATCATAATATTTATTGGCATTACCGAAGATATGCGCTAAATGAGTGCTTTTTTAAGATTTACTGTATCGCAACTACCACCAGACATTTCTGTTCAGCTTAGGGAAGTTCTCTCTTACTGGAGGTGTACAGTATATATCTATATAACTCCGTATGACACAGTAACTTACCTCACACTGTTCAGCTGCCCTCGTCACTCCATCTTATTTCCTTCTTCCCTTTCTCTGCCCCTTTCCCTGGCCATGTCCGTCTCTTTCATTAGCTAGAGCAAAACATATTTCCTTCCTTCGTGAACTCCCTTCTAGGATCAGCTGTTCATGTTACCGCGTTGTAGCTTCTGAGGGTGTGGGCTTTTCGTCCTTGGGTAAGTTAGGCTTATCTAATTCGCTGATAAGATTCTAGTCTGTATTTACGAGTACTGTACTTCCGTCGAGACTTAATCGTTGATGTGTTATATAAAGCCACGATGGTTATGGGCTCATCGTCAAGAGCAGAGGTGCACTACAGCAATATGACGCTCATAGTTCCGCTGTCAGGCTGTACACCAGCAGTAGAGCCTGCGTACAGGACATGGTGGCACATTCTCACAAGTCCCTTTTTCTAATTTAGGCTCTTACCAGTCCCCTTCTCTTAGTAAGGCTTTATATCAAAAGCAGAGAAAGACTAGATTTTACATCAGCGTCAGAGTCAGGGTATAGCACAAGGAGTCAAGCTCCTCCATTAGTACCCTCCTCTTAGCCAGGCCGTACGTTAACAACAGAGATAAAGTACAGGTTCAGATCCACTCACCACTTTCATTCTCTCAGCCAGGCTCAACATTAACCACGCTGTATGACTGAAGCTTTCTCTGGCTTGTCCCATTTACCAGTTTATTGATAAGCCACCAGCGACACCATTCATTTTGTCTTATCTGTTCCTCGGTTTTACGAAGGCACTTGTTTTTATCTTAATACTTACTAATACCGTATTTATCTCTTCTCTTTTGTGTGAACTCACCACCTTTTCTCAGTTATTTGTAGCGTTGAAGCAACAGCTGATACTGCAGAGATGCCTAACTTGTTGCTTTGTGAAGTGTACCACTCATCCATCGTTCTCCTCATCAGGTTGAATACATTAACCAGTTACTTATGTAGCTTTAGTATGTGTAACCTGCCTGCACATGTATCTACGAGATCATTTAGTTTTGCGTGGCACAACTCAAATTAAATCTATGAAATGTCAATGTGCTGTCGTAAATTTCTCTTGACGGTGAGTTGTAAATTTCTTTTATGGCAGGTGCACAGTGTCTACGAATTAACCCTTTGGCTGCAGTATGTTTCTATGAGGTGAATATAATCGTCCGCTGCATATAATGGAATATAATATGAAGCTCTTTATTCTCGCTAAAAATGTTAATAAAGATAGTTTTCAACGAATTTGGTCCCATAGATTCTCTTGAGCAAAATAAAGCAGACTGTCGTTAGCATGCACGGTAGATATTCAGCAGCCAGAGGGTTAAAATACTGTATAATTATAGTCTGTGTTTACGGTGGGGAGGTATGTGGTAAGGCATGATGGTGGCAGTGAATGGAGTGGCACCCCGCGACGCTCCGCTAGCACGACTTCACACACCAGCGGCCGGGCACACACTGACTGCCTCGTGTCGCGGTACTACAGCCATTCTGGAAGGGCGATGGAACATTCCCACACTCAAGAATGATGATGCCACACGTTGCTAGGACACGAAACATTACTTTGCAGGCTAAAGATTTGGGAACCTGGATTTGTTGCCAAGATCTTATGGACTTCAGTGATGAGTGAAGGACAGTGTGGTACATTTCACTGGGCATAGATCTTCAGGTTCTGGCTTTGGACTTCCTTTTTCCTTGTTTCTGGATCCTTCATGACCACGTCTATAGGCGAGAAGAAAGGTCGGGATGATGGTGATGAGCTGCTGCTGCTGCTGTTGTTTATTGTAGTTTTTGTTGTTGGTGGTGGTGATGGTGTTGGTGGTATCATCATCATCATCCTTTCCCACCTAATCGTGAGACGAAGTAGGTAAGTAAAGAAAGAAGAAATGATAGAGAGGGAATATAACAACTCTGGCTAAGTAACTGAGCCACACACTCACCGTTCAAGACCCCGAAATCCTAATTCAGAGGCAAAAACATCCACAGTGAGGAAATTCACATTACCTATAAACTCGAGTCAATCCAATGGCTAAAAACAGGGATGCCAAGCCCTTGTCGTACATTTCTCTATACAAACTTCTTCCAAGATGCTGTCAGTTCCCTAGTTTCATCAGCCTCCATACCTCGCTTTCTCATACTTTCAATTACTGTATCTATCCACCTTCTTCTTGGCCTACCACGCCTCCTCTTAACTTCTAACCTAGAATGAAAAGAGACATTACATTGTGAATAATACTGTAGCGTTGATATTGACATAGCATTTGCACCTCTGTCTGGATGTATCTTGAGAACTTGGATTCAAGAGAGTCATAATATTGATATAATCGACAGTAGGTATGGGCGCATGAGAATGTGAAGTACATCATATAACTTTCATATCTATTAGTTTTACACTACACTCCTCTTTTCTTGCTTTCTCTTCTTGTCAGGCCATCAACAATAGTCTCCGCAATATCCCGTCATACTTCAATCCCTGCCCCTCTGCCTCCCATCCAGCAAACAATAGCCTATCATTTCTACCTTTACTGCAGCCTTCAAATAAGCCAACTTTCATACCTGCCACACGTTCACGAGCCTTCCATACTGAGTTCATCTTGGTATCTTTGATTCTAGTCAACTATTAACCCCTTCAACCCGAGGACGTGTTTCTTACTAATTCTTGCTATCTCCAAATGTTTTGATTAAGATTAGTAAATCCTTTTTGAACTATAAGGGTTGGATACAGCCTTCATTAGCTCCCGCACTGCTATGGGCCTCTCGTTAGCTGAAGAAAATTGCTTGGTGAGAGTAAGAAGAAAATAAAATGATTTCTTCCAGGAGTTAACCAATTTCTATGGCTTGATATCTTGCCACCGTGCTGGGTTAGGTACTTTACTTCTGGATGTGACACGTTAATAAATTCTTCTCCATTATTTAGGCATTTATAGCATAAAGAGATAAAACACAGATAGGAGAATAATGAGGTAAAATGCAGAATATACAGTTTAGGAAGAGATGCTACAGAAAACCATAGGCGATGAGAACACGACCTATTGACACCAGTATCACCAACATCAGGCGATACTATACGCTTGTCACTTTAACTTGGTCCAAAATTACTATCTCTCCATCCTGAATGCCAAATTGGAAAAGGAACTGAATACTGGAATATCATGTTGGTCACGAAGAAGTGCCATGGGAAGGATGCACTGTACAAGGTAAGTATTGTCTTTTTCTTCCACTGAGCTACTGCACGTGAAATGAGCTACAAAAGGACAGAAATTTGGGCCAAGTTGAAGCGGATGAAGCTATATTCCACTGTAAAACAAAGGCCCGTAGTTCCTCCAGCTTAACTCGTTGGAGATTTTTGTCATTTTGCAGCTTATTTTCTGTTATACAGTGGCACAGTAAGACAATACGACGACTCAACTTCCTTTCCATACCACTGCTTCATATTCCAGTGAACATTTCGTGTTACATATCAATATTCAAAAAGGAGGGATAGCAATTTTTGGCCAGGTTTAAGTGAAGGGAATATAGTCTGTTCCACACAACCTCGGCAGATTCATGGACTTACCCTTTGTGTTTTCTGTACGCCTTGTCCATTAACCCTGTCTCCAGGCAGACCCCACTAATCTTTGTTTCCCGATTTCTTATCTGTGCTACGGAAGACGTCATCTGCTCGTTACCATTCCTTCTTTTCGCCTGCGAATTTTACACTTGCAGGTTCCTTTTATCATTCTGAGCTGAATAAAATCGTCTAGCGTTAGCTGTCATAAAATACTAGAGTTTTTCCAGTCACCAGGGTTAATGTTACCAGTTTTAATCTACACTCTCTGGCTCCTATAGTCACTCTCAGCTCAATAAAATCTTTTTAAATCATTTAGAGTTATAGCTGTAAAAGAATGCTAGAGTTGTATTACTCATTATAGGGCCAATGTACGTATTCTGTTTACTTTAACCTTGGCCTAAAATAGTAATCCCTCCACCTTGAGCACTGAGTTATAACAATAGATTAATACTAGATTTTGTTGCTAGCCACGAAGACGTGTCACAGAAAGTATGCAGAGCCACAGAATTCTCTTTTCTGCCACTGAGGTACATGAAACAAGCTGCAAAAGTAAAAAACAAAAATCTTGGCCAAGTTAAAGAGAATGAACGATAGTATATCACTCTAAACAGAATAAAATCATCTGGTGTTAACCGGAATAGGATATAAGGGGTGACCCGACCATGAGAGGGTAAAGACGTAAGGTACAAGTATAATAGGGAGATGTGTGCTGACTTTTTATTAACCCTTGTTTCCTTGTTTTTTGTGTTCTTAGAGGAAGTTCATTTATTTATTTGGGTATTTTTTCTGTCTATTTATGTACGTGGATGTATTTTTATTTATTTATTTATTTTTACCTGTGGCGAAGCGAACAGGTCTATAGTTAGTACAGGGGATCATTTTTTTTTTCCCCACAAAGGAAAGTTCCAATATCTGCTCTTGGAGAGCTCTGAGGAATTATCTTAGGAAATACAAAGTTGCTCAGCTTGAAACTTTGAGCTGATTTAACATGTCATCTGCAGGATCAGCTGAGAATGAGACAATTTTCAATTTCGACTATAAGGAGGCATTTTAGTGACTTTCCTAAAAAATACGAAGTTGCCCAGCTTGAAATTTTGAGTTGATCTGACATGTAACTGCTGCATCAGCTGATACATAGTTTCGTCGCAGGTCTGTAAAGATGGTCTGTTTATGTTGTTATCATGACCAGCACTACAGTGGCCGAACTACAACGTCCGTCTTCAAAGGATGTAATTTCTCTTCTCTGCCTCACCACCCACCTTCACCCTGACATCACCTCCTTATTTCTTTTCACCCACCAAATTCATTTTCTCTTCCCCCTCCCACTTCTCTTCACCCACACCACTCTATTTTTTCTCTTCCCTCTCCCACTTCTCTTCACCCACATCACTCTTTTTCTGTTCTTCTTCCCACCTCTTTTCACCCACCTCATTACTCGTATTTTCTCATCCCCATCCCACTTCTTTTCACCCATTTCATTTCTTTCTTCCCCCACTTATTTTCACCCATCCCACTCATTTCCTGTTCCCCCTTCCCCTTCAATCCACCCACCTGAATCTTTATCTGCTGCCCTTCCCTCCCCCCCCCCCACACACACACGCATACTGTACAACTTCTAATTACCTCCGCCAACGAAGTTGGAGGAGGTTATGTACCTATGTTTGTCTGTCTGTCTCTTTGTCCAGACGATATCTCCAAAAGTTCTCAAAGAATTTCAATGAAATTTGGTGGAACGGTGGGCCATGGTCCAAGAAAGAATTGTTTATATTTTGGGGTGGATCCGGTTCTGGATCCGGATCCTATGTATAATATCTCCAAAAGTCTGCAATTAATATCAATAAAATTTGTGGAAGAGTGGGCCATGGGTTAAGGAACATTTGGTTAAATTTTTTTTGGGGGGATCCGAGTCCTTTGTATTCCACACAATATCTTCACGGATCCGGATCCGGTTCCTTTTCAATGGCAGTGACATTGTCGGAGGTATGCGCTCTTTGAGCGCTTTCTAGTTAAAATCTGTGACTTAATCTTCCCACTGCCAACGCCGCCCCTCATACACCACCGGTCTTCACAGGGCATACTCCTTCCACCCTGGCTAACCATTAGCTACCATCCCAATCCATCCCACACACTCCCCCATACCCATCCTACTAGTTTAGTGTCCCCATCCTTACTTACATATAATGGCTGATCAATAATGCTCATCCTCAAGAAGTATATTTCCACAAAGGAGACCAAGGCCGAGGAATAATGCCTGTCAACTGTACATGCGTTATTCAGGTAGACAGTCAATTTTTACCAAGGCTCATTCATCCCCAAAACGCGGCATGCAACACCCGAATTTATATCAGGTTCCCAGTGGCATGGCTGGGTGAACAAGTACGGAGAACCAAACTTTGTTCAAGGATCTGACCGGTCCAAGAAATGTTCTAGGGTTTTCCCAGTTGTAGGATGGATGTGGTAACCATTACTCCGCCAGTTGCCCATACCCCCACCATCATGCCCCACCACACACCATTATTTCACCTTATTCCCTACCCATCCACCCCTCCCTGCTCACCCCACCAGTTCTGTTCTTTTTTTTTCTTTTTTTTTATGCAAGGAAGAAGGAACCAAAGGCCACAGGCCTGCATACTGTTCCTTCCTAGAAAAGGCAAAAACAATACAAAAGAGGGCCAAATTCAAGATCCGTTCATTTCGAGTTGCCTAGACACACTGCGTTTGAAAGACTGGAGATCATAGGAAATAGGAAATACAGACAGAGGAAGACAGTTCCAGAGTTGACCAGTTGCATAAATGAAGGACTGGGAGTAACGGTTAACTCTTGCATTAGAGAGTTGGACAGAAAAGGGATGAGAGTTTGTTGCTAGACGGGTACTACGTGCCCGTCGTAGAGGTGTAGGGATGCAAGCAGACAGTTCAGAGGAACAGTGATCGTTGAAGTAGCGATAGAAGAGAGATAAAAATCCAACAGTGCGGCGAAGAGACAAAGGCTGAAGGGAATCAGTAAGAGGAGGAGAGTTAATGAGACGAAAAGCCTTTGACTCCACCCTATTGAGAAGAGCTGCATGTGGGGAGCCTCCCCACACATGAGAGTTGTACTCCATACACGGGCGAATAAAACCCGTGTACAAGGTCAACAACTGTGCAGGGGTAAAGAAAGT
>JAGKTI010032690.1:0-11846 GCA_018397915.1 Birgus latro
TGGTCCACATCAACAACACTGCAACCCAAACAAGTGGTCCACATCAAAACAGGGCGCTATAAGCAGATGAATGTTAAAATGTTTACACGAATTTTGAACGTGTGGTTAACGAGGTGATGACACACTAAACATACGGTGTTAATGATCTGATAACGAGTCCGTACACAAATTAACTCGATAATGAAACCTCTCGTCAGGTGAGGAAGCTCCCTAATACCTCTTCCTTAGTGATATATTTTTGGATATGGTTGGTTAATATCCTTTTGTACGTTATTTATCCAGAGTATGGCGATTTTGGAAGGATTAATGTAACACAGAACAGGACAGTGGGATGTAACAAAATAAATCACTTAGAAAAAGCTGTTCGGGAGCTCCTTTAACCCACAAGAATACAGATCTTAAGTCTCATCACACAACAATAACATAAGCGACACTTGCTATAGAGTTCGTGCAGAAATTAACACGATTATAGCTGACTATTTAAAACCCTAATTTCATATCATCAACACCCGGTTGGAATCTAACTACCTGTCTGTCTATCCATCTGTCTATAGCCAGACACCTTAACACCGTAAAGGGTGGCCAGAAACAAATCGCCTCCACGTCGCCCTGTCCCTTGCCATTTCGCTGTCCACCCCCCAACTTACACGCCTCCTCTTCCATACCTCTCTACTCCATCCCCCCATCTCATCCTCAATCTTCCCCTCTCCACCTCCCCCCGTCCACCTAACTCACATATATTTTCCTAGTTAGTCTCTTACTCTTTATCCTCTCCAGATGACCAAACCACCTCAATGTTTTTATCCTAACGCTTTCTGTTACATCACATTCACAACACAACTGGTTGCTGGTTCGTTGAAAGCAGTGATAAGAAACAGGGAGGTGAGCATGGAAGTGAAAAAGTTGTTACATGACAGTACTGTGATACCAACTCTGACATATGGAAGTGAAGCTTGGACCCTGTTGGAAGGACAGAAGTCAAGAGTGAGAGCAGTGGAAATGAGTTATTTGAAAGGAGCATGTGGAGTCACATGGAGAGACAGACTAACAAATGAGGAAGTGAAGGAGCGTTGTGGTGTGGTTGTGGACGTGATGGGAAGCGTTAGGAGAAACACGTTAAGGTGGTTTGGGCATGTGGAGAGGATGGAGAGTGAAAGACTGACGAGAAGAGTGTATGTGAGTGAGGTGGAGGGGGCGAGAGGGAGGGGGAGGCCGAGGATGAGATGGAGGGATGGAGTGGAGAGGTATATGAGAGAGGGGGGTGTGAGTTGGGAGCGTGGTAGTGAAATGGCAGGGGACAGAGTGACATGGAGGCGATTTGTTTGTGGCCACCCCGTTCGGGATTGAGGCGTCTGGCAACAGATAGATAGACACAACACAACGCTTCTTCACTTCATTTGTTTGTCTGTCTCTCCATGTAACTCCACATGATCCTCTCACTTAACTCATTTCCACTGCTCTTACTCTTAACCTGTGTCCCCCCAACAAGGTGCAAGCTTCACCTCCATATCGCAACTGTCATGCAGCGACTTTTTTTTTTCTTTTTTTCAATGCTCACTTCCCCGTTTCCTATCACTGCTTTCAAAGAACCAGCAACCTTTCTTCCATCTTGTACCTTTTCAAGCACTTCACCCTCTAAACTTCCATTCTTACTCATCACACTACCCAAGTACTAAAATGCACTCACATTTTTCAATTTCCTCGCCTTCAAGCCTCATTGCGGATTCAGTGACTTCCTTTCTCTCGAAGAATCAATATATAAATTAACACGATTTCAAATACTGACTTTTAAAACCTCCGGACACGCATACCGTCGTTTCTAGCAATACCACGATAACTACTGACCTTCACGATTTTGGTCACGCATAACGAAATCTCATTTTAGCAACACGATTATAATTAACCTTTAGGACGAATACTGCAGTCTCACCTGTCCTACACCTTTATAAATATTGACCCTTTAGCCTTAGGACACGCAAACCTTAGTCTCATTAACACTTTAGGACACGCAAACCTTAGTCTTATTAACATTTTAGGACACGCAAACCTTAGTCTTATTAACACTTTAGGACATGCAGTCTTATTAACACCGTAGGACACGCAAACCTTATATAGGACACGCAAACCTTAGTCTCAATTAACACTCTAGGACACACAAACCTTAGTCTTATTAACACTCTAGGACACGCAAAACTTGTCTTATTAACACTCTAGGACACGCAAAACTTAGTCTTATTAACACTCTAGGACACGCAAACCTTAGTCTTATTAACACTCTAGGACACGCAAACCTTAGTCTCATTAACGCAGCACCGGACTCTCTTTCCCCAACCACACACAGGCCAGTAATCCCGCTCTTACTCACCCCCAGATGCGCAAGGCAGTGAGCAATACAACACAAGAGGGCGAATGGGCGGGCGGCGAGGGTGAAAATGTACGCTCTCATCCATCTACAACACCACCCACGCTAAGACGCACCCACGCCCACGCTAAGACCCACGCCCACACCCACCATCATCGGAAGCGAAACCAAGAGCATCAGGAATCAGTCTGAGCTTTGAACTTTGATCTTGTGTTGAGTTCATCCTTCCAGTACGATGTCTCTCTCTCTTCTTCTTGGTAAACGAACTATTTTCTTCTTGCGAAGTGTGTTTCATTGAAGGGGTTGGGCGAGACGATATCTTTATTCACTGTGATTGGTTGCTAAACTAAATATCTCGTCTTTAAATAGAAACAAGACAAATAAATAAATAAATGAATAATCCTTTCTCTCCGATGACGCATTTCGCTATTCTTTATACATTCAGACGATAATCTTCGAAATGAGGGGGGTGGATTGACTGTGGCCTTCATTAACCCCCTAGCCACGAAGATGCTCCCTGAATAAAATCGTCTGGGTGTTGGAAGAATAAGTCACAACAAAAGATGTCATAGGACTGAAGGGGTTAAGTTTGTCCCTCAGCACAAGGTCAGATACGACCAGATAACGGCTCGTGTTCTCGTCAGTTAAGAGGTTCCCTAACAACTCTTCCATACCTATATATTTTTGGATAGTTGGTAATATCGTTTTGCACGTAATTTATATAGTGTTGTGTTATTAAAGTGCTTTAAGTAGCAGCAGAAAAGGATGGCACGGTATATCAAGAAAAACAAATCGCGTAGCAAGAGGTGTTAGGGAGCTTCCTTTACCAACGAGAAAACGGTCCAACATTCCACAGAACAAAATGTCTCACCTGGCATTCCGCTGACGATGAAGGCTGTCGACTGAAGAGGATTACGAAACCCACGCGTTGTACTAATGGATACTCTCGGTCGTCGTGGCAAAACATTTCAAACGACACTAAAGAGAACAACATAGCTGCTTTCGGTCGTCACAGCAACACCTTTCAAACAACATCCCGACACACAGCGCTCTTGGCTACTCTCGCTCTTCGCGGCAAACCATTTCAAACTGCAGCTCGAGACAGTCTGATTTGAGCTGTCTCGGAGCTTCAACTCTCGAACTCAAGGGGAATTTGTGGGTAATTATTTGGCTGTATTTATTTATGTTTACAAAATAACACAGACACTTAGAATGAACATGAATCGGGTAAATCTTTCACTACCCCTCCCCCTCCAGGACTCCACACTTCTACTATCCCTTCAGTACGATGACATCTTTCTTACACTCGACGATTTTACTCAGCTAGAAACTTGCATCAGTTTCCCCTAAAATGGAAAAAATCGTCTGGACGTAAAGAAAATAGCGTCCTCGAACTGAAGGGTTTGAAATTGCGCCAGACTTCAGCGCAAAGGTCCATATTGTCGGCGGTTAAGGAAGCTCCCTAACACCTCACCCTTACCGATTTATTTTTCAATGCGGCTGGTGAATACCGTTTTGTACGCCATTAACCCAGAGGAGGGTGATATGAGAATGATTAAAGTGACAGAAGAGGACGGCTAGGTGTAATAAGTAAAATAAAGTCAAGAGGACGGCAAGGTGTAATCAGTAAAATAAATCGCTTAGGAAAAGGTGTTAGTGAGCCTCCTAACCGTACGGAAATACAGCCCTAAGTGCTGTACAGCGATAGCGAATACTGTTTTTTGGTTCAGTCTGTTGTTTATGATTGTTGGCTTTTGTTTACATAGGGACTACGCACACAAAACATTTAAAACAGGCCTACAGTATGACATGGATGGGGGAAATTATGAGCTTATTTATTATTTAGTTATATTTGATGTTTAACTGAAAGAAATTTGAGCTTATGTTTAGAGAAACTTGTGAAGATCTTGAAGCTTTTTTTTTTTTTTAATTTTTTATTTAGTGTCATTCTGAAAGCACTTTTTTATTTATTTATAAATCTTATTCATTTACTGATATTTAAATTTGGGTTGTCATTGTGGAAGCTTTTAAGTTATTTTTTACCGATATTGAATTGGGTTTGTGTCATCTTGCACCGAGAGGTAGACCAGCACGAAACATCCATCAGTAACTTACCAAAAACCCTGATGTGATAGCCCAGTGCTTTATAAAGAGAGCGAGCCGGTAGCAGAGACGAAAAGGGCAGAGCAAGGAATGTATCAGTCGCATAGTTGGCCTTGTAAAACCTCTTCCTTAGTGACTTATTCCATATATTACAGTAGCTCAGTGTATCGTTCATGCAAGTTATGTTGATTATTAACACGAGAGAAATTGTAAATTGGAGAATCCCAAGGTGTAAACTGTAACATCCAAAATAAGCCACTCACAGCAAAGACCACTAGTTTAAAAGTGGGTATGAATCTCCCTCAGTCTTCGTTGGTGCTACTCTGCTAAATGTTAGCAATGTTAAGAATGTTTATGTTTGGCTACGTAGCATCAAGTAGCGCCTTTATTTACCCATGTGACCGACAGCTGAGGCACGGAACTAAGCACATTTTTTTTTCTAATTAATATCCTGTGTTCTTACGTCTTGCTAAAAGGCAGATTATAGAAGTTAGCTATTATTGCATCTCATTTCCAGCTGAACAGTGTTTGGAGCACATATTTTCAAGGAAGTGTGTTTCATTTTAATATCCTACGTTCGTACATCTTAAAAGGCGGATTATAGAAAAAGCTTGCTATTTTTCGCATCTCATATCCTGCTGAGCATAGTTTAGCGCACATATTTTCAAAGAAGCGTCGATCATTAGCGAACCTACATTAAAAATTCTCATACCAAGCTGAAGACACCCTTGACATATCTGAGAATTAAAGTTACAAAGTTACTCCCTTACCTTTGACGCAGATCCCAAGCTTCACATTTTGTTGTCTTGTTGATGTGTTTTTGGCTTCATTTTGGTAACACGTAGGTGAATCGTGAAAACGAGAAGACTCGGTTTGGGAAGAAAATATCAGTTTTTAAAAATTTCGTGACCAAAATCCTTCACGTAAAAAAAAAAAAAAAAAAAAAAATCGGAGTCTACCCCTCCTGACCACAATCCTAGAATTCCTCCAACCCTCTTCTCCTTCGGTCACAGATTCTCTCTCTCTCTCTCTCCCACGCCATGAGTTATCACACTGAATCTCACTTTAGGTCACCTGATCTAACGCCACTCTTCCCGGTAGCCAAATATAACTGTTAATTCTAAGTCTCTTATTTCCTCTTGACCTAGAATATTACAGTCAGCCCGGTGAAGTGCAATGAAAAAAATCTGGGGTAAGGAAGAGTCCATTACGTACAAGTCTGTGTTTTAATTTGGCGTATAATTACAGAGAGAATGGCCTGTATTATCGTCGTTAAGGAAGCTCCCTAACACCTCTTCCTTACCGACTTATTTCTGGATACAGTTTGGTTCATCTAAATTTGCACGTCTCATGCATGGTATGGTGATATTAGAATGACAACGCAAATGGTAAGGTGTAATGAGCAAAACAAATCGCTTAGGAAGAGGTGTTAGTGGGCTTCCTTATCGGACGAGAATACGAGGCAATGGTAACTATACTCCACCACCGCCATCAGTCCACCACAAGCGCTCTCTACATAACCTATATTTTTCATTTTTTTGCTTTACAATTAACAAGTCAGCAATTCACTGAACTAAATCACGTTAATGAAGTTGAAAGGAGCGCAAGACGTACTCTCACACCGTAAATGGCTACTGTATGATGAGCGCCATTATCAAGCAAAGTCCTACTCGTTACTGGCCGTGAAATCCAGCACAGCCTAGAGGCGTCCCACAAAGCCCGCTGGTGCTGGTGAAGTTTACAGTCATGTTATGAGTTCACTACAGCCTGATGCTAATGGTGAAGTCGTACACAGGGTGATGGAGGAGATGGCAGGGATGCAGTCCTACACAGAGGATTCCTCTTTGGTGTCCAGGCCATACACAGGCCGCCTCACAGGGTCACGGATGATGCGACGAAATTCTGGGCAGAAGTTGGATGGGTCTGCTGTCAACAGGTCTTTCACACTCTGGGTGTGGAGGAGGGTTGTGTGTTTGTTATGCAAGTACCGTAGTACTTAATGTAATAATACATACACTGATTATATCTATCTATCTATATATGGCCAAGTAGATCAATCAACACATGCACACAGCCACTCTTGCAGGGCCATCCCGTGCAGTGAACCAATATTCCCTAGGAGCAGCGAGGTGGAGCAAAGTGCGAAAGTTTGGTTCCTGGATGGATGCTAAATTTGCATCTCTCCACCCAGTTAACAGGGGCACCTTAGAACCGTCCACTTTATCCCATGATCTGGTTATATGGTTACCACCCAGTGTTGTAAATGATTTTCTGGGTTACTGGAAACCATCAGACAGAAAACTGCGATGATCTCTAGAGGATTACAACCGCAGTGTGTAAAACATGCTTGTCAGCCTAACTCATAACTACAACTAGATCTCCAAGCATTTTACAAATGTCTGGTACAATGGCCAAACACAACATATGCATCAAGAGAATGACAATATGAACAAATTTATTACCATTATATCCATACTGGATCAATTGTGTGGGATTCCAGAACACTCTCGTACCTTGTCCCCTCGAGTGAGGCAGAAGTAGAGGGCGAACATCGGCAGGAGGAGGGAGGGGAAGATGGCAATGACGTGACCCACTGCAAAGGAAGTGGAACCCTCCTCTAACTCCCTGGACCAATTCTCAGTACACAGCGTAAACACAAGCAGTACCTTACGGGGGTGGAAGGAGAAACAGGATAAAAAACAGAATATACATTGAACTTGAAGTTAAGTGGGGATGTAACAGGTTAGGTGGGGTTAGAAGAGAGACTGAAAGTTACATGGGTTTCAGTGAGATGTGGTTAGTTTGTTGTGGTTAGGAAGTTACGTAGGTGAGCTTCAGATGAATTGGGAAGATAGCTGAAGTTAGGAGGGACAGGGGGAAGCCAGATGAAGGTGCGAGGGACATAGATCACAAGAAATTTGAAGGCATGGGAAATTTATGTGAAATGTGATGGAAGGTGGGAGGATATCACGAGATTTAGAGAGACATGTGAGGAAATCAAAGAATATGAAAGGGTATCAGAAGAAAACATGGGGAAGGCAGATTCACTCAGAAGCAAGGGAAACACTGGAGAAAGAACGTAAATAAACAAATCAAAGGAATGATAGGAGAAACGTAGGGAAGGCAAAGGAAATACTGGCCCCATTGTGCTCAACACACTCTGGACTATCTAAGCAGGCAATGTTGTTTTTTTTTCAATATAATACGGATAGGCAGTAACTGATGTCTTAACCTAAACAAATGAACTGTTCTCAATCAAACATGACCTCTCTTTTATTGACAGTAAAAGCCACAAAAACACACACGCGCTGATTAAAAAAAAAAAAAATCCTGATAGTACTAGCCACAACAGAACATATTCTTTGAAAGGCACATCGACACTGGCATGGATTAGCCTTGTACAACTGGTGGCTGACATTCCAAGATGAAAAGTCTTCCACAGCATCCCAGCCACGTCCTTTATCTCTTAGGTTCCTTCTTGCGGCCTCATTCCACATTTTCCTTGGTTTGCCTGGAAGGACTCTCACTCACTTCCACACGCAAGGTCAAGTGAGGGATGCCTTCATGTAGTGGCACTGATAAAACTGAGCAGTCGAAAGGAGGCTGGTGCAGGAAATGAGCAGTTTGAGCCTGCAGTCTACCAGGTTCACATTTAGATGAACTTAGGACAACAATAACAACATTCACCCTGTCACTCCTACTCGTACTTTCTCTGCACAAGTCCAAACACAAGGATGGGAAGGAAAACAGAAGTACGGAAGGGGAAAAACGGAGACGACAGGAGATTTAATAGGAAGATTGAGGGTGTGTTGAGATGACAGGGGAAAATGTGGGAGAGTCCAGTGATGTACAGGGATAGGTGAAGCACGGGGAAGTTAGGTGAGCATGGGAAAGTCAGGTGAAGTATGAGGTTAGGTAAATTAAGGGGAGGTTAGTTAAAATATAAGGAACTTACGGAAAGTATGAAGAGATTCGGTGGAAGTATACAGTGGTTTGGGAAAATCTCACGTTAGGTGTGGTGCAGGGAAGTTAAATGAAATGTGAAGAGGTCGGGAGGTTAGGCGAAATGTGAGATGGTTGATTGAGGTATGGGGATGTCAAGCAATGAATGGGAAAGCCAGATGAGGAGGTCAGACGACACACGGGGCCTTCTGACGAGGTGCTGGAGAGTCACGAGGCCAAAGTGAGGATGGGGAGCACTGTCTCGTCACTCACCAGGATGAAGAGTGGTGTTACGTAGCGCCAGGTGATGTGCAGGTAGTAGTAGAGAGGTGCCGGTATCCACTGCTGCATCTCCTTCCGAACCCACCTCATCATGTTGTCAAACCCTGCAGCCAGTAAGGGGGATCAGCAGCTGGGGGCAAGTGAGGTCTAAAAGCCAAATTATCAAGGGAATCTTTTTAGGCGGCATTGGAGACTTTGGAGTAGCTCATCCTCAGCATATTAAGTATTTTTATCCTCTTGCACATTACTAAGGGGAACTATTCTGGAACTAAAAATCTATGAATTACATGAAAGAATATAAAAGTGTAAAAGGCATAATAAAACGCTAAGAAAAATGTGCTTCAGAGCCAACAGTGCCGCCCCTGCACATGCACAAAAGGATGGGCAAACTTCCAATCCATGATGATCAATTTTTATAACACCCTTGGGGACAGAAAATAATTAAGACTGCATTCCTTTCTCAGGCGGTGTTGGGTACTTCGTCCTTCCCCTCTCTCATTCTGTCTCTGTCTCTCCCCTCCTCTCTACCAAGTTTTACCTTTTCCTCCTGCAACATTATACAACTCTTTTTTTTTCCACTTCCGGTGGCTGTACACTGAGTGATAAGCCTAATGTTGTCCTTTAACCCAGGAAACCACTTGCAATACTGGATGGATATTGTACATGTAACCAAACTGTTAGGTAAAATAGAGCCTGCTACGGTGTCCCTGTTAACTGGGTGGAGAAACATAAATGAGGCATCCATCCAGGCACTGTCAGGCACTGTCAGTTGCAAAGGAACATTGGTTCACTAAACAGGACTGCCTTGCAATGACAGATGCCTGCGGCTGATGGGTCTGGTCAGCCGGGAAGATACTAGAGTTGATCAACAACAACAACAACCCTGTACATCAAGTACCTTCCCTACTCTTCACCTAGCTTCCCCACACCTATCTTAACCTTACGATCTTATAGATCACATGGCCTTCCTACTTTTCATCTGGTTTACTCAAACTTCACCTTTTTTCCATACACTTACCATAAATATACCCGGCAATGATAAGCTGGAAGAGTGTGAGAATGAAGATGGAGTATCGAAGGATGTAATGGTCCATCAGATCAAACACCTGCAGCCCCACCTTGCCAGCGATACACATGGGCAGCCCCAGGAGGAACAACACACCGCATATCACCCCCACAACCCCCAGGTGCCAACGTCGCAGCTGCTTGAACTGGTCAAACAGAATGGTCGTCACTGATTCCACCATCATCAACTGCAGAGGGAGATTTAGGGGCATTACATAAGTGCTTTTTGATTCTTCCATATTACTAACAACCTTATGTATGACGCAAGCCTACTCCTACACTGCTTTTGTGTAGTGACCTTGTTTCAATCCCTTCCTGGATATTATCTTCTCGCTTTCCCTGCCAGACCAACCTGACTGTTAAATCCCAGGACAAAGACCATGAGGAAGAAGAGGGATGACCAGGGCTGAGTGTCCAGGACTGACAAGAAGGAAGATGAAACTCTGAAGAGATTGGAGGCAGCCTGAGTCTCCGTCAGGCTGATGAAGTAGTACCCACAGAGCAGGGAAGTCACCATGTCCAGCAGGCACAGCAGGAATCCATCCCTGGCAGATAATGAGATATTATATGAAGGACGCAGATGGACCTACACGGAGAGGAAGACACAAATATGTCATGGAAAGAGACTTGTGAGGATATATAAGATTTTGGATTTGATTTTCAGTGCACTGGTAGTATTATAAACTGCACATAGTGGTAAATATATATACTTTATGTATATGTCTGTGGTGTATTTTCCTTTAGTAGTATGACATTATCATACTGCCATGTAAAGAGATGTTATATTTATATCTCAACACATTCTCACACTCTGAATTATTGGTTCAGCACAATTTTCATTAGTAATTATAACATTAAATATATGTGTCCTATACAGTACTTTTTTCCCATAAAATTATCTGTGTTGTTGGTTTGACATTTAAGTATTATGATAATGATAATAAGAGCAGTAAATTTGATATTAACTGCATAAAATCAAACAGACTGACTCATCCACTTCTACCAGAGCAACTGTAAGGTAAAAGTTTCTGGAAGATAAAGACCTTGCTGTTAAAATTACAACCTCCTGATCAGGCCTTACAGATAAAGAAGCACCTGCAGAATATGCCACATTCATAAGTGACACTGGTTCGCTTGCTGAGAAGTTTAAATGGGAAGAAGTACAGTAACACAAATACTCCACAGCAAACTAAGCCCTTACACCTGGTAGGGTATATTTGTACAGAGTAAAAGGTTCATCAACATCTAAATGGAATACATACCAAACTCTTCCTTCTGCTACTTGTGAAAGAGACTTCACTGTTATATCTTGTACACATAAGGAGAAGTAAGACATCAACCAAGGCTTTCCTATTTATGTGTACATCTTCAATAGCTTGAAAGGTTCGCTGGTGAAATAAATAAAAAAATAAAAAAATAAATAAATAAGCCCCAGCGTCATTTACTTAAGAAAAACCAAGAATGCATGAAATTGATGCACTGTATAGATATAACCAGAAAACAACTAGAAACCATCTCACGAAGGGATCTCACCACCCGTGTAGTCGAAAAGTTTTTCCTTGGCACATAATTTTGCACCTCCATTTCTGATCTGACGCAAATTCAGGATGTCAAACACACACACAGCCAACCAGCCAACCTCACAGCTGAAATCATTACCACTCCGCTCGCTTCGCAACGCGGGTGGTAAGCGAGCAAAGTGGTAATGTTTTCAGTTGTGAGGTGGGTGGCTGGCTTTGTTTGTGTGTGGGTATACAAGATATCCCATGAACGGCTCGACTTATCAACATGAAACTTTCAGAGTATCAAGATATGGCCAAAATCTTGGACAAGTTCGAAAATGGATACTTGGGGTTAAGGTCAAGGTCACAAAATGTCAACGAGTTGACTTTTTGGCAGCCATTTTGGTGATCTTGATCTTGACCCTAAGTGCCCATTTTCGAATTCGTCCGAGATTTTGGCCACATCTTGATACCCTGAAAGTTTCATGCTGATAGCTCAAGCCATTCATGAGACATCTTGTTTACCCCATACAGACAAAGCCAGCCAGCCATCCAACCTCACACCTGAAGACATTACCACTCAGCTCGCT
>JAGKTI010032691.1:0-11846 GCA_018397915.1 Birgus latro
TTTATTTGCTTGTTTGATTTGTGGTATGGTAGCTACCTGGAATCAGCAGTTACTGGCTGCTATAACTATAATTACCCCATTCTGTTTGATATGGTTTTTGTGATGCCACATATTAATAAATATTTGGGTACTTGAAGTAGCCACATGGTGGGTATATATACTTCATAGTTTCATGTTTTGTGATTCTTCTGTGATGTCATGGGCAGCATGACATTAATCTATATGGTAGTGTGCATTCAAAAGTACCAAATAATCGGTCAAAATAATGTTGTTCCATAGTTATACAAGCCATTTTGCAACTGAAGTGTAAAATGAAGAAAGTTTTTGGTGCAGTATTTATAAACTTTACTGATTACAGAAAGTTTGTATCACTAGACTGAATAAGTTGAGTTACTATCTTGCATTTTTATCAGAAGTTAGGATCATGTATATAATTGTCAGAGCTACAGATTAGGGATAATTTTAGGAGTTACAGGTTAGTGTTAGATACAATTTCACTTGGCACAAGCATCATTTGAGCTCTTGCGGCAGTGCACAAATTAACATAGTGTCATTGTTACCTTTAACTGAGGAGACGTGAGCTAAGTGCACACTTACCATGAATAGGGACAATAATGGTAGTAGTTATCAGGAACACCATTTAGTTAATGATTTGGCATCAACACGAGCTTGGCAGCATTTTATAAATATATAATAAATATTATTTTGTTACTGTGATGGACTTTTTATTATCATGTATATGTATGTTAACTTCAGGTTCTTTATACTGAGTGACTCATTAAATGGTTTCATGTAACCCAAGCAGCCAAGTCCTATAATTGGTGGTTACCACATAGCCAACAATTTAATGCCTGGTGATCTAGATGGTTAAGGCACACCAACTGGATGTGTCTCATAAAGGTTTAAGTCCAAGAAGTAGTTGAGATTTACTGTTAACATACTGGAACTTGCATGTATGTAATTGGTCACTCTTGTCTAAATATCTGGACTGATTAGTGTTGCCTCAGGTTCCTGTGCTCCTGACAGAGCAACAAAGAATCAGATTGATGATGATATGGCCCTAGGTTATTCTGAATGGTAGCCTAATAAACTGCAGGCTGAATTTGCTCTTCTCTTGCAGTTCACTATATTCCTTTTGGTGAAAGAGAGGGAGTTGAAGGAAATTTGTATAACAGGGCAGTTTGGTGCCATCATGTGAAGACATCCCTCTCCAGTACCAAAGAACTGGATGACAGATATATTATTAATGAACTAGGGAGGATGAGTGTTAAACAGTAAGGAAGGTACATGCAACCATGTTGTTAGAAAGTTCATGATCCCAGCAGACATGTTGTTAGAAAGTTCATGATCCCAGCAGACAGACAAGTTGTTAGAAAGTTCATGATCCCAGCAGACAGACAAGTTGTCAGAAAGTTCAAAATCCCAGCAGACGTGTTGTTAGAAAGTTCATGATCCCAGCAGATCTGTTTGACAAGACATCTGAGAATTGTTTTTAGAGGTTATGGTGTTTTCTGGCATGTCACTTTATTAACCTGTGAAGTATGAGTCACAGCTCATACTCCAAACAAACCTGCCTTTCAAATTTACACACTGCACAGGTTAAAATATACTCAAATGCAGAAACCAAGAGAGATGAAACTGCAAAGAGAATGTTTTCCAATGCCTTTGAATTTGAAATGCATTTCAGATATTGTTGATGGTCTAAAATTGCACAGTCACGCTACTGTGTATTGTGATTCTCTGCTCTTGTTCGTCTGAAGTTCCTTTTTATTGCAATGAGAAAAGCATTACTCATAATCGTTATGTATTGCCAGAAAGCTTAAATGCTCTTTAAAAATTAAATATATGACACAAGGGAACAGTAGTTATATGTGTAGATTACAGTTAGAACAATGATCATGCTATATTGATCACACAGAAAAATAATGAAATGTAGAGTGTGGTAGCTGGAAAAGGCTATGTAAAATGACTTTAGCTGATCATAAATTATTATGAATTTACAGTAATTCTGGGACTTTGTTTCACCAGGATATACTATACAAATTTTGTCCCTATCCATCTTTCAGATGCCTAATTCCAGAAAGGGTGGCCTCAAGTGAATCACATCCATGCCATTCTCCCCTCTGCCATCAGGCTGCCTTTTCTCCAACTCACACCTCTCTCATTCATATACGGTACCTCTCCGTCACATCCCTTCATCTCATCATTAGTCTCTCTTTAAATATTATTAGCTGCTCATATGTATGACTCTGGTTTAGCATGAAAATGAAGAGTCAAGAGTTAAATCAATGTATACAGGGTTACTGAGAAATGTCTGGAGTGTGGAGAGTGGATGGGATAAGAAATGTGATTTACAAAACGTGTCGAGTAAGGAAATCTGTGAAAGACAGAGCAGAAAAAAGCATGCTTCGATGGTATGGTTATATAGAGACAGTGGGTATAAATAGGGTAGCAAAAAGGGTACGAGAGAGGAGTGAATTTGAAGGTGGAAGGAGATGTGGTGGGCTGAGTGGGTAATTAGTTAAGGTAAATGGTTGTGTGAGAAAGCAAAGTGTGGAGGCTGCTGAGCAGGACCGGTCTTAGGAGCTGTGAGGCCCAATTGGGAACATTTTTGATGGGGCCCCCAGATTCACAGCCAAGGTCTGTAGAATCATAGAGATGCATTATAAATAACGTCTCTGTGGTTGAGTGGAAAGCAATCAAAATGTGCGCTTAAAAAGTGCATGTGAGTTAATGGACCAAATAGATCTAAGCTACATTTTAATATAAAGTTGTGTACATGTAAGCATACAAGTAAACAAACAAAATGTGTAGATCACCATTGAAAAGTACATAGTTCTCTGTAAAACCTGCAGTGTGGTGTTAGGTGTATGTTACAATGTGTTGTTGTGTGTAAATGACAAGACTTGAGTAGATTAGGCCTACCCTAGCTCTGTAGCGCGGGGGTTTCCTTAAGCACGGGGCTCAATTGGCTTAAAGCCGGCCCTGTTGCTGAGGCTAGCTAAATGACAAAGGATTGAGCTGGTTCGATGAATATTCACAGACGAACACATGAAGTGGGTTTGGTATAACTTTAAATTTAATAGTTGTAATATTGACTGACAAGTTAGTTATGAAGTGCATATTTGTGGAAATGTGTGCCTGTGAGTCAGTCAGGAACCTGGGGGCTAGAATAGTAAATGAAGTATGTGAGGCCTATTTTTTTGGGCATGATGTTGTTTAGTTCTCCTGTTATAATGTTTTTTCTTTTTCTCATTGTCTTGACCCTACATTGCCCTACATGTGATTGGGAAAGAGAGGCAGGATGTTGATGATGATGATGACATTTCAGTTGCATGCTTGGTCATGGGAGTGATTTCAGTAATGGGTGGGAAGTGAGTTACTGCTGGTGATGACATTAAGTGACGGATACAGTTTCCCTAAACGTGACTGATAAGAGGAAGTGAGGCATAGGTTTAGAGTCTGTTATTGTCATGTCTTACAAGTACAGTGTTTTGATAGGTGCCCCAGAGGACTTTAAAAAAGGCATATGAACAAGGTCAGCATTTTGTAGCAGAAAAATTGGTCACTATTTTGTCAGCCATGTACAGATACCTAAATAAGGGAATGATTTTATATTATGGCTTCTTAAAGGCATATAGCATACATCTACCCAAACATATCAATGTTAAGCTCCAAGACTAATACGGGGACAGATTATAGGGTGAGTGCAGCTAGATATGTATACACTTACATACATATGCAGGAAATAAAAAGAAATGACAGTGACCCAGATGTGGGCTGATCGTTTCACAATACTAGTCGGCTGATATTTTTTAGGCTGTAACATTTAAAGAATGTATCTGGAGAAGCTCACAGGCATTACTGGATGAGCCCCTCTGTGGAAAATGTGGTTCAAGAAGAACACAAAAGAGATAGTGGTAGGTCGTGGCAATCATCATAAAGTAGTGCAGCATACTTCTTCTGAAGGTGACTCTACACTGAGTGACAAGCCTAACTGTTTACTGTAACTGAGGAAATAATTTACAGTGCTGGGTGGCAACCATATAACCAGATAATGGGTGATGTAGAGCCTACTATGATGCCCTTGCTAACTGGGTAGATTCTTGCAAATGTGGCCTACTATGATGCCCTTGCTAACTGGGTGGAGTCTTGCAAATGTGATGTCCATCCAGGAACTAAACCACAACACGCTTCCCTGTGCCTTGCTGTAGTGAGGTGCTGTCCACCGCAAGGAAACATCAGTAGCACGGGATGGCCTTGCAGGGGCAATTGTTTGCTCGCAGTTGATGGGCCTGCTTGATCAGACAGACTGGGGCCATTCTACTACTACTACTACTACAACTATTATGTCTATGAAACTACTGTAATACTACAACCAAAGAGGCAAACTTTATCACATAATGTGCTGGAGGAGTGATGGTTATGGTCAGTTAACTTTATCATGAAACATAACTCTCTGGAAATCTGAGAGGTGAAACCTGGCATTCTTGACCCTTAATACATCAGAACTTAAGGGTTTTGAAAATTGCTTGTAATTAGAAGAATTTTAACTAAGCAAAGGCTCTGCTGAGAGTTTTCAGACTTTAGAGCATGTATTTTAAAAGATTTGGACTGAAAGAGCTCAGACTCTTTTTTTTTTTTCATGAAAAATATGGATTGGGAAAGATTATGACAGATGTAAAGTTGGACAAGAACTTAGCATTTTGTATTGCATTATTGTGTGGAGTTCTGTGATGTAAGCATCTGAGGCTAGAGCACCAGGAACAATGCCAGATAACTGTGCCATAGTCCTTGCAATATTCAGCAGGGATGCAGTTAGGGAAGACAGCGGGTGTGCCTGGGTTGACTGCTGAAGTATTGAGGAGGTATGTGAGTGGGTTGATTTACTGATTTGATAATTGTGATTATATATGTGTTGTTCCAGCTGACTGGCTGAAGAGATTGTAAATGTGTTTAAGGGGAAGGATGATGCCCTGGAAAGTGGAAATTATAGACTTAAAACTTTGGGGCCAAATAATGAAGATAATGGAGAAAGTCCTGGAAGGTATGAAAAGGGAAAGAATGAGTAGTTTTTTTTTTTTTAATGCAAGAAAGAAAGAACCAAAGGCCAGAGCCCGCAAACCGTTCCTTCCAAGAAAAAACAAAAACAGTACAAAAGAGAGTCAAATTCAAGATCCGTTCATTTCAAGATGCCTGGACACACTGTGTTTGAAAGACTGGAGATCATAGGAAGTAGGAAATACAGACAGAGGAAGACAGTTCCTGAGTTGTCCTGTTGCATAAATGATGGACTGGGAGTAACGGTTAACTCTTGCATTAGAGAGTTGGACAGAAAAGGGATGAAAGTTTGTTGCTAGAGCACCCGTCATAGAGGTGGAGGGATGTAAGCAGATGGTTCAGAGGAGCAGTGATTATTGAAGCAGTGATAGAAAAGAGATAAAGATGCAACAGTGCAGCGAAGAGGCAGAGGTTGAAGGGAGCCAGTAAGAGGAGGAGAGAAGCAGCTTGAGTTTATGCCAGGCAAAGGGACAACTGATGCAATATTTGATGTCCAACAGCTTCAGGAAAAGTACAGGAAAGTGGGCAACGAGAAAGTATGCAATCAAGTGTGCTTGTACCCAGGTAAGAGTGAACGGAGATATGAGAGAGAAATTTTCCGTGAATGTTTCCATGCACTAGGGGTCAGTCTTGAGGTCCTCACTGTTTATCACAGTGTTTAAAGCTCTCATGTGACTTCAGAAATGGACTTCCTTGGGAGATGTCGTATGCTGATGCTGATGATGTTAATTGGGGAGAATGAGAGAGAGGCAGAAGAAAGCAGAGAGATACAATGGGGTACAAGGGTTTGAGAGTAAATGAGGGTAAAACAAAAGTGATAATATCTAGGGCTGGTGGTGGTACTGTCAAAGCAGAGGGAGTGTGGTCATGTGCAGCTTACTGTAAGGGTGTAGGAAGTAACTCCATCTTGTACAGTGTCTGTGTCAAGTGGGTGCATAAGAGCTGTAGTGGTATTAGAGGTAGGCTGCAAATAATGCTGATACTATGTGTGTGGTGGGTTGGGGAGACTATGTAAAGACTGAGAGGTGTAAAAAGATTGTTCTTGTTGGAGAGTCACTTGAATGTGTGAAGGAGTTTTGCTCTTCAGGCAACATGTTATGTGCTGGAGGTGGGGCTGGAGCTAAGATCAGTGGCTAGGGTAAGGAGTAGTTAGAGGAAGTTCAGGGGGCTGTTGCTGCTTCTGACCATGAGAACACTCCCTCCAAGCTGAATGGTTACTGTTTCATTTCATTTCATTTTGTTTTTGAAGGCTCCAACAAGCTTGCATGCATCAGCGGTAGCTCGATCGGTAGAGAGTTGGCTTGCAGTCCCGAGGGACCCAGGTTCAAATCCTCGCTGGGGCAGGGCACAGTTTAAGGATTTGAATTTCATTAAATCAGGCTTTACTGATCTACCAGAAGACCCGCCGACATGTCGTAAAAATAACCCCGCTAATACCAATACACCAGTCCTGTATGAGACAGCCCTAGCATGTATTCAATATGGACGGTGGGTGTTAAGCGCCGAAGTGGTGACATGTAGAGGTGTATGGTATGTAGGAGGACGGATGGGCCTTGATAGCAGGCTGCAAAGCCTATGCCCAGAGTCGGACACATAAAAAAAAAAAAAAAAAAAAAAGCTTTGGTCATCTAATGGTGGCTCTTCATGCTGCTCGATCTCTGGCAGCTTCCCTATTTAGTCCCTTATCCCTGAGGTCACACTCGTTGACCTCATCCCACATCTTTTTTGGGTCTACCACTCATTACTCTTCCCCAACATTAACATCTCTAATTTTCTGCACCCAGTTATCATCCTCCACCCTCTCCACATAGCCAAACCATCTCATTCTACCTCTCCTTATCACAACACCAATACACTCCAGTCCCATCCTACCTCTCAACTCTTCCATCTTAAACCTAGCCCCCCCAGGCCTCGCACACAGGGACGCACTGCACACCCACCTAATTTTTGCCATTTCTGTACGTTTGAGCCTACGAATATCCTCAATCCTTTAATGCCCAGGTCTCATTACAATACAGCATTACACTCCTAACACATGCTGCATACAAAGATCCCTTAGCACGGAGGGAGAGCCCTCTCAATTTCAGGAGAGGCAACAGCTCCCTGAACTTCTTCCAATCACTCCCCACTCTAGCCACAAAGCTAGATCCAGCCCCACCTCCAGCACATAACATGTCTCCCAAATAAGACTCTTCCACACACTCAAGAGACTCACCAGCAAGTTCAATCCTTACATGCCTGGCAAACTCCACATGCCCTCCCCAACACAACACACACATGAAATCAGCATTATCTCGCAGTCCACCTCTAATAGCACTACATCTCTTATGCACCCACCTATCACAAACACTACACAAGATGGAATTACTTCCCACAGCCTTGTGGCAGATCGTACATGGCCATTCCCCCTCTTGTTTGACAGTACTGCTCCCAGCTCTTGATACCATCACTTTTGTGATATCTACTTTTACTCTTAAGCCCTTGTGTGCCACACCATCTCTCCATTTCCTAAATTTTTCCTCTGCCTCCCTTTCATTCCCTGCAGTCAACACCAAATCATCTGCGTACAATATCTCCCATGGAAAGCCATTTCTAAAGTCATGTGAGAGGACTTCAAGTGCCATATTAAACAACAATAGGCTCAAGACTGACCTCTGATGCACACTAACATTCATGGAAAACTCCTCACTCAAATCTCCATTCACCCTTACCTGGGTGTAACACCCACATACATGGCCTTAATCACCCTAACTAGCCACTCCTCGACCCCAAGCCTTCTCACTGCCCACTCCACCACCTCTCTAGGGACTCTATCAAAGGCCTTCTCCAAATCAACAAAAACGAAGTACAGTTCTCTTTTCTTTCCTATATATTTTTCCTGAAGCTGTCAAACAAAGAATATGACATCAGTGGTCCCTTTGTCTGGCATAAACCCAAACTGCATCTCATCAATATTCAATCTTTCTCTAATCATACCTTCTAGAACTCTCTTCATTACTCTCATTATCTGGTCCAAAAACTTTATGCCTCTATAATTTCCTCATTTCAGGGCATCACCTTTCCCCTTGTACACATTTACACTCACACTCTTCAGCCAATCATCTGGGACAACACACTCATATCAAATCGTATTTATCAAATCACTGAGTAACTCCGCTCCTATATCTCCTGAGGCTTTCAACATTTAAGCCGTCAACCAAGACATCCTGCTGCCTTCCCAGCCTGCATCCTGCCTATTGCCCTGCTCACAGTAGCAGCATCAATCAAAGGCGAAGGGCCAGACACTGGATCTGCTGGCTCCAAAACTTTTCTGACCCGGTGAAACTCCTCATTCAACAACCAGTTGTAGTGCTTCCTCCAGGCATCTTTGATATCCTCACTGTTCACCACTACCCTTCCTTCATCATTCCTCACTCACTGTTCACCTATGATATCCCTATTCTCCTTCTTCATCTGATTGGCCACCTTAAATATCATATTCTTCCTTTCCACACAATTTAGGTTATCAAGTAGAAGTCTCTGAGATTCAGTCTTTGCCCTGTAAACCTCTCTTCTACCCCTACACTTGGCAGCCAAGTATTCCTCTTTGTTACCACCCTTTTTCCATTCCCAGGAAAACCTCCTTTTCTCTTTAATTGCAGCTTTTACATCCTCATCCCACCACCTAGTTACTTTGTCTTGGAAGGCCCCTTGTCCATCCACACACTGAATCAGTAACTCTCAAGAGCTTGTTCTTGAGGGTTCTGTACTGTTCATTAACACTTCTATCAACATCTCCCTGTTCAGCTACCACTATATACATCTCGCTATAGAAGGCATCCCTTACTGCTTGGTTTTTCAACTTCCATATTTTCCTCTTGGGTGCATAGGTCCTCTTTTTCATCACCCCTCTTATTAAGAACCAAGTCACATCAATAACTTGTGTTACATCACACACTCCTCCCTCACTATAACTTTAACATCCCTCACTAACCTATCCTGACCAGGAAATAGTCTATCTGGCTGCTATTTCCCCCAGACTCGTATGTAATCAACCTACTCACTTCTCCTAAAATGTGTGTTGCACACAATCATGCTCATTGCCTCTCCAAACTCGAGTATCCTTTCCCCTTCCTCATATCTTGTATCATATGCACATCCCCCATCAGAGTATCCTTTCCCCTTCCTCATATCTTGCATCATATGCACATCCCCCATGTACTCCTTCATATCCCTGAGCTGCTTCACCTACATGACCATTTAAGTCCCCTCCCAAAACTACGATCTCATCATCCCCCATTCCACTTACTATACGTATTAGGTCATCCCAGAATCTTCCTTCTCTGCCTCATCCAAGCCTGCCTGTGGAGTATATGCCGATATTTATGCAAACATAATCCCACCCACCGAACAAAATTTTCACTACTACTATTCTTTCACTGACTCTCATTACATTCATGACATGTTTCACCCATTTTTCCTTAACTAACACACCCACATCACCATATCCATCTGCCCTACCCTGCCAAAACATCTTGTAACGTCCCCCTCCCAGCAATCATTTTGGCTGATCCTCCCCTATACCTGACTTCCTGCACACATCTCACATCCATCCACCTCCTACTAAATGCCTCAACTACTTCCTTTGCTCTACCCCTCAAACTTCCCACATTCCATGATGCCACTGTGATTCCCTTGGGTGATTTAGTTTCCTCAGGCTTACTTAGAATTCCCTGTTTCTTCCTTGTCATAATTTGGTGAAAATAAATAATAGGGAAAGGCATACCACAGGCTCCACCCACCCGCACAATCGCAGGCCTAGGCATGGGATCTGGGGCCCATAGCCCACCAACCATGACCAGTGGCTGTGGCAGTGGTCTCGGGGCACACTGCCAGGACAGTTACAGGGGCACCCTCCAGGTGTGTTTTGGGACTGTAACTGCCCCGTCATTATACACCCATTGATATGGCAGCCTTCTGGGGCGCTACTCCCAGGTTCGGGCCCCTCATAATTGGGTGGAAATGGCAGCCTGGGAACCGCAATGCCCTGTACCCTCTATCACAGGTTTTGAACCCTATCCCATTCCGGCACCAAAATCTATGCTGGTGGAGCCCTGTTCACGCCTCCCCACAATAGATTGCCACTAGGTAGCGGGGGCAAAGTTTTTTGACTGCATGCCCTGGCTGGCATAAACCCTTGTAACATAGTGGCAGAGGAGGAACCAAGGGACTACAGTCTGCAAGAGATTTATATCCAGTTGTTGTTGGATATCCTCTCTGAGACTTGGGGTCAGCTTGACTAGGGTATCTCGATACTGGAACTGAAAGAGAGTAAGCTGTCAGTCCCACAGGCAGTCTAGAATTAGACCCATATCTGAGAAGTGTAGTTCTCCTATGAGTCTTTCTCATCAATGTCAGGAGTAAGACATTGCGCGTGGCTGCGCTCTGCAGTGCATCATCTGATGTTTGCTGGGGATGGACAGAGGGTCACATCTTCAGTGTCCCACAATATCCTTAACAATTGTACAGTAATCGTTGTTAAGAGTTAGTTGGGACTTCTTCCAGATGAAAGTGAATCCCTTGCTGAACGTAAGCTGAGTTACTCTTGTGATGGCTTGGGTATGTTGGGTTTCTATGAGAGCTACAATCAGCCATTCATCCAAGTAGACATCCACTTTGAGGAGGATGTATTTTATTAATATCATGAAAAATTGAGGGGCATTGTTCAGCCTGAAACTTGGAACACGAAATTGATGTGAACTTCCCCACTCGATATACTAGATATTTTCTGAATCAGCAGGTAATTGGGATATGCCAGTATGTATCCTGTAGACTGAGAGATGTAAACCAGTAGTTTTGCTGCGAATGAAGGTGATTGTGCCTGACATTATTATTTTAAGTTCCTTATACTTCTGTATATTGACTGAGAATATTGAATTCCAAGATGACTCACCCCTATCCTGAGTCCTTCTTGGGTTCTGAGAAAAGGTGTGAAATGAACATAGTGGAGAGGGCCCAATCTGTGATGCTGTGGTGAAGGTTCTTAGAAATAAATTGATGGACTTCTATGGACACATTTATGCATCTCTTCAGATGACAGAGCAGGGGCTGCCATTTCTATTGCCATGGTAAACTGTGTTTACTGGCTGTTAGTTGTACACCTTGTGCACTGAGTGAATTATGCTGGAGTCAAGCTGATAAGTTAAGCTATGGACTAGGGGTGGAGACTGGAGGTTTTCAATAAATTGGGGAAATTGTTTATTTTCCTATGAGAGCTGCTCTGTATCAAGATGTACTTAAAAATTTAGAGTATTGGCCAATGTCCAAAGGCTTTGGTCAGTCAGCTCTTCAAATGAAAATCTACGTAATGATTTCCAATGTTTGTCTTGTCTGTTTGTTTGACTTTTTCCTATGCATGGCCACAGTTTTCATGCTTCAGTGTTGATTATTTGCTTGGGAATAGATGTGGTCCAGAGGAAGGTCAAAAGCACAATATGGACGGCAGCGAGGATCACCCCCAACTCAGATACCCCGCTACAAAAAATATCCACACTTTTCAAGATAAATGAAGCAAAACTTTGCCTTCTATAGAAAAAGGTGAAAAAGTAATTAACCGGTACCATAGCTACTATGACTGAGGATTTGAGGGGGGAGGGAAGCTGCTGATCCCCAATCCCGACCTAGAAATCTACATCCATCCATCCATATATATCGTTTTCGTTTTCGTTTTCATTTTTGAAGGCTCCAACATGCTTGCATGTGTCGGCCTTGGTCACCTAATGGCGGCTCTCCACGCTGCTCGATCT